>JAHWFO010065174.1:1273337-1291824 GCA_023313115.1 Rhysida immarginata
AATTTCAGAATTCTAAGCCTTTTCGTTCAAACATTATAGCTCTGTTTTTGTTTAAGACCCCTGCCAGGACCTCGGAGAACTATATAAGTTTTAGTGTATAATAGCTAAAACTTTATGTAACACACAATAAATATGCAAGAATTCATGTTTCTGGACTTCTGATGCAAAAGTTATCGCTTGATTTATGAATGGGGCGTCAGGGCCCCTGTCGAGACCCAAGAGGCTTATACCAGTTTTTAGTGTATACTAGAAGCGAACCCACCCGATTGTATAATCGGGAAATAACCCATTGTTAGATTTTTTCTTTGTTGTCACATAGTCCATCGTCGCTGATTTTATATACACTGTCATATCAATGAATTATGACCAGCCCCCCTTCAAGGCACACGCATGGTTAGCCTCAACAACGATTACACATTGCAAAATTTGGATAAGAGGCTGAGAAAGCTTTAAAGCTGGTGCATCAAACGGCAGGTGCACGAGCCTCAAGATGGGTAAACGTCCGGATTTAACGGATCCAAAAAGGGATGATAATACAATCACTTCCAAAAGTTAAGCACGGAGAGGTAAAATGCCAAAAAATGGACAAGCACTGCTTTGATTGACATGAAATGGTGAAAGTAAGTATCTCTATGTCTATTCATGAAACAAAACAAAGAATTACATACAGAGATTAAAAAAATATTGAATTTACATAAATTATAAGTTGATGACATATTTGCGTCATTAACGAAATGATGTTTAAATGCAAAACAAACAACAAAAAAGACATTAATAGGGTATGTGAGCATCCTTCAACGTCATACAAAGTGTACAGCGTGTGATCATGCTTGTTACGAGGTGATCAGTTACCGCAGAGTCCAGTAATAGGGCAGTTTCCAAATCGTTAAGAGTGGCTGGAGGTGGGAAACGTCTACATACAGCACGGCCGAGGGCATCCCAAAGATTTTCAATGGGATTAAGGTCCGGCGAGTAAGCCGGCCACTCCATACGCGCAATCCCCTCACTCTCCAGAAAGTCGTCAACGATGGCAGCTCTATGGGGACGGGCATTATCGTCCATTAAAACGAAAGAAAGACCAACTGCTCCAGCGTACAGTTTCACAATAGGGTCTAGGAATTCATCTCGATACCGTACAGCCGTCACAGAACCTCGCCTATAGATGTGCAGGTCGGTGCGATATCCCAATGCAATCCCTGCCCAGACCATGATGCTTCCACCGCGGAATGCGTGATGTTCGATGATGTTCTCGGGCCGATTGCGTGTGCCTTGTTCCCTCCAGACCCTTACACGCTTATCATCGGGTTGTAGGGCAAATCTGGACTCATCTGTGAACATAACGTTGCCCCAATCCGACACAGTCCAATTCACATGCTGGCGGCACCACTGTAATCGTGCCTGTCTGGATTGGACGGATAAAAGAACACAAACTCGTGGTACCCGGGCGTACAGACCATTCATGTGTAGCCTTCGACGAACAGTAGTGGCAGATATCGTCTTACCAATGGCCGCTGCAACTATAGATGTCACCTGTGTGGAGGTCGATCTTCGATTCCGCTTGGCTACAACAACAATATAGCGATCTTCCGAGGGGGTCGTAACCCTTGGACGACCGGCTACAGGTCTTCGGACAACTGTTTGGCTGGTTTGGAATTGTTCCCATAATCGTGAAATGACGGAATGATGAACGCCGAAGAAACGAGCAACATCTGTGATAGACTGTCCTGCTTCAATGCGTCCAACAGCCCGCCAGCGTTCAGAATCTTCCATTCGTCTTCTGGAAGCCATAGAAACACGTCTAGCTTGAAAACAAATCTTACGAATGTTCTAAACACCTTTTACCAGCACTTATATGCAACTCCTATAACCCTTCACAATGTCGGCTTCTTATACGACTGCCTGTTTTGCATATTTCTCGACGCGAAATTGTGATTGGCTGTCACCTAACATATTTGCATACTTCCTTCTACATTTGGAGCAAATTTTAGCATCTTTAATTCAGATTGGCTTACGGAAGTTAACATTTTTTTCCCCGTGCTTAACTTTTGGAAGTGAGTGTAGGTTATCGCAGCAAGGGTCGCGCCATCTACGAAACGGCGCGATTTGTGAACTGTTCACGGTCCGCTGTAGTGAAGGTGTACAAAGAGTGGACAGCAGGGACAGAAATCGCGTCCCAACGCAATCACTGTAAAGGGTCACGAGCCATCGACCAACGGGGTGAGCGGCGCCTACGACGACTCATAAAAGGTGACAGTAGAGCCACAGTCCATCAACTGACCACCAGATTGAACAGTGGTGCCAACAGACGTGTATCCGACATTACCGTTGAACGCACCTTGCTGCGGATGGGCCTGAACAGTCGACGCATGGTTACTGCACCCATGTAGACCAGTGGTCATCAACAACGACGCCTAGACTTTGCACGTGAGCACCGCCATTGGACCGCAGACGAGTGGGCTAAGGTCGCCTTCTGCGACGAGTCAAGGTTTTTGCTCCATAAGATTGACGGGCGGTGGCGAGTGCGTCGTGAACGCCATGAAAAGAGACTGCAGGAGGCTATTGTGGGCCGGAAACAGGCTTTTCGTTTAAAAGTTGTAGCTTTGCTTGTGTTTGGGACCACTGAGGCTCTGCTGGGACCTATGTTACTTTTTTTGTATATTTGCAATATTTTTTAGTAACACATTATGAATATACAAAATTTCAGGTTCCTAGGCCTTTCCGTTCAAATATTATAGCTTCAATTGTATTTGGTGCCTCGAGGCCCCTGGTGGGGTCCTAGAGGCTTACATCAGCTTCCTTCTATATTGGCAATATTTTTTAGTACGGCACTATAAACATACAGAATTTCAGGTTCCTAGGTCGTTTCGTCAAATGTTATAGCTTCAATTGTATTTGGGGCCTCGGGACCTCCGATGAGACCCTAGAGGCTTATATCACTTTTCTTTTATATTGGTTTTATTATTTTAGAACCGCACTACAAATTTACGAAATTTCAGGATTTTAGGCCTGTTTGTTCAAAAGATGAAAAAGGAATCATGAATTTTACACAAGTGATCCCTGAGGGCCCCGGGGCACCCTAGAGGATTTGCTGTATTTTTCGCACCGTCCACTGTAGAGGGCTTATGTGTGACAAAATTTCAAGCCTCTAGGTCAATCCTTTCAAAAGTTATGGCATGTGACACACACATTACAGAGTACATACATACATCTGTACCGTCGTTAATAGGGTTTTAGATTATACTAAAACCCTAAAAAACAGGAGTTTTTTGTCGGGCAGCAAGACAAAATCAGGAACTGATGTCAGAATATTTTCTGCCTTGTGGTTTCTGCCGTTATTTTTACGCATGTGGAATCCACACCTTACAGGCGGTTGATGGGCATGGATGACACGTCACTCAGTCCAGTCCCACCCTTACTCAGACGTGTGGACTGAGCATGATGGCCAAAGAAATTGACAGACATGCTGCGGAACATCTTGAATTACACGAGTTGCTTGTGAACAGGCGTTGTCTTGCTGGATCTGCCCGTCCAAAAAAATAAAGAATCAGGACGGGCTGGATGATGTTGTAGATATGGGATGCAGCATTAAAATTCCCCTTCACAAATATCAGGAGTAGACCCGGCGAATGCATTATGAAATGTGCCTCTCATCTGGTCTTCGACGGACAGGTATACGATTGTGATTCATGTCCACACAGTTTATTACTTTCATCCATTCATTCATCCAAGCAGCCCGTTCTTGGTATCATTGGAGGCGCATGTGATTGTGCTGTGGTGTAATTGGCAGTGTCGCCAAAGGAATCCGCGGCCCCAGTCTTGCGCCCAGGAGCCGATTGCGGATGATCGAGCTGAAAGATGTTGTGTGACTTTGGCTCTAATTTGAGCGGACGTAATCGGCTAGAGTCCCTCTTTGAATGCGCCAATCCTAACGTTCATTCGAAAGTCTGCGTTACACTGAACTTCGTATGCATTATAGACACCTCCCTCCAACTTTGTAGGACTTGGCTAAAGGACCATCCTCACTACTAAAGGCCCACTGTGATCCCGCTCAAAATCCGTTAGATGGACAAATGGTGAACGGTGACATTTCCAGCCATGTTCCTCGATCTTGTCGCGTTGTCCCACGGTGGCATTTTGCTCACCAACAACTGGGAACAACCAGGAATAAATCGTGTATTCCAAATAAAACCCGGAACAATAGTCTTTGAGGTTATACATGTACAGTAGCGCTCAGAAAATAAGGCACGAGTACAATTTTTGGCTTTTATTCTAACAGAACAATAAGACTTGCGAGTTTTTTCAACAAGTGGTAGATGACATGGAAATGCAACTTTATAAATAAAAATATCTCCATTTTTATAACATCTTGCTGTAAAAGAAAATTGTCTTTTATGTGTGTTCAAAAAATAAGGCACTGGTTAAATTTTGATACATATTTCATACCAAACATGTTGCAAATCTGAAACAAAAGTGAGAAATAAAAGGAGATGATGTCATACATTAGTACTTAGTCGGATAGCCGTTACTCTTGATAACAGCTTGACATCTGCTATGCATAGAATTGGCTAACTTTGTCATGGTTTCGGACGGAATCTTAAACCATTCTTCCTGAAGCATTTGAAATTTTTCATCCAAGTTAGATGCCTTTTTGTCTTTGCAGCGACGAAACAGAACCTCCCAGAGATGTTCGATGGGGTTGAGATCAGGGGACTGCGATAGCCAGTCAAGTACTCGAACTTTTTTGGAAGCCAGATAATGCTTAACAAGGTTGGACGTGTGTTTGGGGTCGCTGTCGTGTTGGAATAGCCAGCCTCTGGGTATGCAGATTTTTCCGTGGGGATGCATATGGTTCTGTAGAATATCTCTGTACATATTCTTATCCATAGTACCAACAACACGCACAAAAGGACCCATCCCACTTCTACTAATACAAACACAAACCATCAGAGATCCCCCTCCATGCTTCATTGTGGGCACTTGGTATTTTGGATTGAAACGTTTGTTCTTGGGGCATCGAATATATTGTATTCCGTCTGTTCCAAAAAGCAGAAACTTAGATTCGTCACTCCAGAGGATTTTCGCCCATTCGCTGGAGTTCCAGTGCTGGTACTTCTTTGCAAAGGCAAGTCGGGCCTTCCTGCTCGCTGCTGTAACGAGAGGTTTCTTTGCAGGACGCCTACCATTCAAGTCTGATTCCACTAGACTCCGTTTTGTTGTGGAAACATTAACTTTAACCCCATGAGCCTCTTGCATTTCACGGTTCAAATCCACTGCTGTAATTCTGGGCTGAGTTTTCGATTACCGACAAAGCAATCTATTTCTTTTTCTGTAGTAGTACGTGGTCTTCCTGATCCAGGCTTTCGTTGGAGGTCTCCTCTTGCTCTATTTCGTCGAATAATATTTCTTACTTTACTTTTTGGAACGTCAAAAGCAGATGCAGTGCTGTTGTAAGATTTCCCCTCCTCAGCGACTTTTGCAATTGCCTTCTGGACCTTCAAATCGAAATGTACCCTTTGATTTGACATTTTCTTATAAAAATTGAAGGAGTATTATGTTAAAGTTATTTTTATGCATTTTCTGGTGACAATATAAGCTTGCTTTTTTTTTTTTTTTTTTTTTTTTTTTTTTTAGCAAAATTGACCTGTGCCTCATTTTTTGAATGTCGCCAAACCAGCAAAAGTGTCTGTTCAGTTTTTGTATGAGAATTACCTCCCAATTGTTTGGGTCTTATGAAGTGTTTCGCCTTTCTACACCCTCCTTTAAAATATTGGTTCAGTCCGATAACCGTTTTTAAATTAGATAAAAAAAATTGTACTCGTGCCTTATTTTCTGAGCGCTACTGTACAATCCTGCATTTATTAAGTAACGAGAAAATGCCCAAATTAAGGGGAAAAGTACATCAATATGTAGCTGAGTTTAGAATTGGGACTCGCTCTCTGAGCTAGTACTTCTGCTAATCCTAAATCCTCTAGTCCCTTGACCCACTAATAAAGTATCTAGAGTCAATTAGAACTTTTTTTTACCAATTCCAGTGAGAAATCTCAAGGTCGATTATCTTTACGACTTCGCTGTATGACTTGTACATATATATCCTTCATGACAATAGACGAAGCATGTTCCAATAGACGAAGCATTCTTCCCGGATAGGTTCTTGAAAGCTGAAATCCATACAATTATGCAATTAATAATCACGCTACGTCAATAGGCAATTAATTAATCGATTCACATCAATTTAATTCCATATCACATAATAAGCAATCATGCATAAATTACCCTCAGAGGCTTGAGTTCCTTGTCAGTCGTTCTCTTCAGCTTGCTCATAAGCATAGAGGACGTTCCAAGTCTAGAATCCCCAAACACGCAACAGTATCTTATCCTATCCAATTCATATGAGAATAGCTTCCAGGTACCAATATTACCAGAGCTTAAAGGGCATAGCTCATTAACGTTACACATCAATTAAAACAATCAGCATCATGCCACACTTATTTCAGGTTCCATACTCTCATTTATCAGGACTACCGGCCGTCCTCGAATTTTATTTTTCAAAATTCTCACCCTTTTGTTGCTGACTCTTGTATTACAGTTGAACTTGGATAATTCGAAGTCGAAGGGAACCTCCAAAAAGTTCGAACTATCCAAAATTCGAATTAATCAACACGTGAGAAATTAATATGAAATTATATGAGAAAGCACAATATTTTATTTTCTTAAATAATTTAGGCTGAAAGAACGTATCAATTTTGGATGGCTTTTTATTTTTATATTTTTTTGGTCAAAGAAAATCTAAAGGTTATTAATCAAATTGAATACATATTGAGTAACTCCATCTTCGCAATTTCATTAACATCGTGTTAATTTCTTCATCTGTTGATTCATTGGCTTCAACCACTTCGACTCCTTCCTCATCTGATGAATCTTGCTGCTTTTGCATCACGTTTTGTATGATGTCATTGTCTGTTTGTTCTCCGCAAATGGCTTCATCTTCATCGAAATGCGTTCGATGACACTTACATCTTGTCCAACTGCTACACAAGCGTTATTGATACACTCTTCCAGATCGTTGATGCCGTTAACAGCAGTAGCGTACACTACACTTTTCATGTATCCCCACAGATAATTTTATAATAACCAATGTACGGAGAACGCCAATGTACTGGACCTCGTCGCCCGACCCACCGTTCACTATTCGCTGTCCTCGCGGAACTGAGTCGACTCTCCTGTACACGTCAGAGATGACATGAATGAAAACAAGTGACTTTTGTGTACATACGCATGTAACCAGTAACAACGCTTTGTACGATATAGGTTCATAGGGGCATTCTTTCTTGTTTGGATCACAGGAATTACCCCCCCCCCCCGACGTTTTTTTTATTTTATTTTTTACAAATGTAGAGTAGTTACATCCTGTATGTTCTAAAGTGTCTTCTTGAAGAATTATAGCCACATTATGTTCTTGGTTTAACATTTTGTCATCTTAGAAAGTTTTCATAGTTTCATCCTTAGAATTTTATGTTCTGGGAACATATAAAATCTATTGTTTATTCCACTCCTGTTCATGATATTGCGGATCTTCAATAGAGTTTGGAAGACAGATGGCAGCAAATTAGGTGTGCACCGGAAACTTTTGAGTTGGACGGCATGGCCAAGGAAAAGATTGAAAAGGATAATCTATGCTCTAGAATTGGAGTGAAAGTTTTTCGAGAGATAAAATATTGAGAAAAGGAGAGCTCCTCTGCAATTAGTTCAACAATGCAAGGATCAATGAAGCGGACGTATTCCATAACCACCTACAGAGATAGTGTTTATGCATTCTCGTTGAGGAAGGGGAAGGAAATAAATGAGTTTATGAGTATTTATTAATAAAAACAAATGTCATACAATATCTACAAAATGAGGCGTTTTTGAGCATAATTCATTTTTTAAAGACAAAACTTTCTGGACACCAATTCGACAGATATAGTATCAAATTTATTTAACAAATAAATTTACAGAGAGATTCATCATCAACATAAAAATAAGGCCAAATAATCGCCATGATCACACTAATTGCCCCAACTGTTCGTGATTCACCCCACCGGTAATCTCTCCGCCCCCACTTGACGGTCAACCAGCGAGAGCCGCTGCACAACATCTGTTTCTGATTTTCACACTCCCTCTTCCTGCCATCTTTTAACTGTTTAAGTCAAAAACATACGAAGGAAAAAGCACAACAGATTTTTCTCTTTATGTTTCAGGTTTCATGATATTCAGAAACATTATTTACATAATGCTAACCAAAATATTACTTACAGAAACCATGTGGTTAATCGAGATAGTTAACATGAAATAAGAGTTTAATGTCAAATAATCTACTGCACTTTCAAAATCTCAGACGTAGACTCTGAAATTACCATTGTTATATATTTGTTTTTTACCTAATAATAAATAGATGATAAACTGCTTGTTAGTGCTAATATTTTGAGGTGTTTAGTATACAGAGTGATTAGAAGACCTGTCCGTGATATAGAAATTTAATAAAACAAAAACTATGTTATATAGATAATTATATGTTTCTTCATCTCAATGTAACATGTCTCCCTTTCGTTGCCTGGAGAAAGTCCAGATGATATTCAATTTCTCGCTAAATATTCGCCAGCATGTCTCCTGTTACCGACAATATCGCATCCGTTATTCTCGCCCGCAACGTCTACATATCGGGGATCGGTGTAAAAAAAAAAACGCTTTATATTTAACAAGTCCCTGCAAGATAAAGTCTGGAGAACGTGGAGGACATGCTGTAGCACCCTCTCTTCCAAACTATCGGTTGGAAAATGCTGAATTCGGGAATGCACGCACAGATAATGTCCAATGTGGCAGCGTACCATCCTGTTGGAAAATAAAGTTCCGGATAAGGATTCTAGTTTCTAATCCAGAGCTTTATTGGAAAATGAATGGCTAATTGATGTGGTACATAGTTCTCTAGCATATCTGTTTTGATATGGTCAATGTTAGCGCCATACCTACAGCGCTTCGGCTCCTAACATTGACCATATCAAAACTGAAGTGAAGAACAGCGCTTAAAAAAATTTCTGAAGTGAAGAACATAATACAAAAAACTGTATGTATATTGATTTAGTATACAGTTGAGGTATATCAATGATAATTAAATTTAAAACATACATTTGCTTCTCAACTTTAGTTAAACTTTTTAAATAGGAAATTAATTTATAATAAAATTTGGATTTTGGATTAAACAATTTTTTTTAATAATAATTTTTCTTGGAAATATTGACTGATAGAATAACAATTTCGATAACACCAGGACTACAAAAATTTTCAAGATATCAATCTGTAAGGGACTACTTTTGTGAGATAGTTATGATGCAATATTGCTTGGATGGATGTATCACTTGTGCTGTACGTTTGTATATGATTTAGTTTGTCCATCAGTTGGTTGCGTATGGTGGTTTGAGGCTTGCTGTGAAGATCACAGGTTGAATGCAGGTTAGGTTTCGCTGTATCGTTGATCACAGTTGAGGATGTGAGCGAGCGTTGTCGGGATGTAAAGTTGAGCACATATACTTGTGGAGTAGATACTTGTGAATATTCTCTGGATGAGGTATTCGTATGACGATATCGCAGATTTTTTCGGCACTGATGTGTTTCAATTTTTGAACCAGACACCAATTTTAGTCCAATTTCCGTGTTGGTAAACACTTGCTTGATTTAAAATAATTTAACATCAAAAAAATAAATTAAAAATAATAATTTGAAAATAATAAATTGTTAATGACACGAGAACTTTTCGGGTCATATCTGATCCTTTTTCAAGTGTAAGAAATAAATTCTGGTCAATTTATACAGCAGATCCAGCCCAGGTGGTTGAAAATGTGATAAACGAAAAACTACATATTTAGCGATTTAACATTTAAAATGAGGCAATCACATAGAAGTGTTAGGAATGGAAGGGGGAAAGGAGAAGGGGTGAAAATAGCTTAATTAGAGAGGAGGGGAAGTGGTAAGACCCACAAGGAAACTGGAACAAGGGTTAAGAAAGGAAAAGAAAGAAAGAAAGAAAAAAAGAAAGAAAGAAAGGCCGTATCTTCCTATTGAGAACAACTTCAATTGTGTATAACCAAGTGTTTATACGAAAACTAGCCTCTTATCACTGAGAGGGAAGGACATTTTTGCTAAGTCTTTTTTTTCTGTTTATATATGGAAGGATTCTTTTGTTAGTCTTTTGTTTAGGTGTTGTTCAGTACATAAAATATTTGGGTTTTCCCAATCTGGATTGTGGTTGCTGGTTTTTTTGTGATGAACCAATGCATTGCTAATATCGCCTATTTCCACTGCTCTTTTGCGTTCTTTAATTCTTGTGCTTAGAAGACGTTTTGTTTGACCAGTACATGTTTTTTTTCACAATTTTCACAGTTGATTTTTATACGATGTGATATGCTTTATGTTCACTTTTTTTTTTGGTGGAGGGCAAAAATTGTTTTATGTTCCTGTTATTTTTCGGTATTATTGTTATTTCATTAAATTCTGTGAAATTTCTTTTAACTTCGTGGAATAGATTCCTTGTATGGAAAGGTAGGGAAAATCTTTTTTTTTGTTGTTGTTGTTGTTTACGATATCGTTTGAGAGATTGTTGTCACTTTTTTGTTCTTTAATTGTTATGGGGCTGGTACTAAAATGTGAATGTATAAACTTTTGTATGAGTTTTTGATGGAAGTTACGAGTTTATCTGTTAATAATTTGAATTGTTGTGGAACAAAACATGGTGAGCACAAATTAAACAAGTGTTTACCAAACGGAAATTGGACTAAATAAAATTGGTGTCTGATTCAAAAATTGAAACACATCAGTGCCGAAAAAAATCTGCGATAATATCATACGAATACCTCATCCATAGAACATTCACAAGTATCTACTCCACAAGTATATGTGCTCGACTTTACATCCCGACAACGCTCACATCCTCAACTGTGATCAACGATACAGCGAAATCCCACCTGCATTCAACCTGTGATCTTCACAGCAAGCCTCAAACCACCATACGCAACCAATTGATGGGCAAACTAAATCATATACAAATGTATAGCACAAGTGATACAACCATCTATCGAGCAATATTGCATCATGACTGTCTCACACCGGGTTAGCCATGAACTGTTAATCTCACAAAAGTAGTCCCCTAAAAAACTGTCCTAATAACCCATGAACAAGAAACTATCATTGATTTTAACAGATAACCGATTTCAAACAAAATAGTTACAGATTGATATCTTGAAAAATTTTTATAGTCCTGATATTATCGAAATTGTTGTTCTATCAGTCAATATTTCCAAAGAAATATTCTTATTAAAAAATTGTTTCACCCAAATTCCAATTTCATTATAAATTAATTTCCTTATTTAAAAAGTTTAGTTTCACCCAAGTTTCACCCAAATTCCAATTTCATTATAAATTAATTTCCTTATTTAGTTTTATTTGTTTTATTTATTTGTTTATTTATTTATTTATAAAGAAAGAAAAAAAGAAAAAAAGAAAGAAAGAAAGAACAAAATATCAGATGCTTCCGAAGGTCACAGAGGAAACAAGAAAAATTTGTACAATAATGCAAATGTAAACAATTGCAGAGGAGCATTAGAAAATGGGGAAAAAATAATACAAAATCGTTAAAGAAATCGGAACGAGACGAGAGAAAGAGAAAAAACGAGGGAGCACAAAAGAAGAAGAGCAAAAGGAGACTAAATTGCGCAGAGAAAGGGATTGACGCAGAGCAGAATCATCAATGGGCTTAACAGAGCGTCAGCTAATATGACTACTAACTAACATTGTTTTTGTTTTATTAAATTTCTTTATCAAAGATAGATTTCTGCTCACCCTATATTCTAGATCCCACTATCCGATTACAATTCATAGGTTTGTTAAGTAAAGATTTTAACTCTTTAAAGTGTTATCTATTCTTATTTGATATTTAATTTTGTAATACTCGTATTAATAATGTCAAGATTTAAATGTTTTTCTTTCTTGTTTTCTTTTTTTTTCTTTCTTCTAAGAAGTATTTTTCTAGTCTCTTTCTGTTCTCATGCATAGGATTATGTAATCTATTTAATTGCTAATTCTTTTTAATTTAATAAAGGATAACTAAAACGATTTCTTAAGCATTTCATCCACGAATTTAAACTTATATTACAATTTCAAAAACCGCTGACATTCAAATTGTTGTGAAAATGCTCTTTGAAGCATGTTAATTTTCAAAACTTTGTATCGGAAATTCGATCTTGTAATCTTAATATTTTTAGATTAAATATTAGCAATTTGTAAAATACATCTTTAAAAAAATGGCTCTTTATATCACGTATTGTATTACTACTCCTCGTTCGCGATATCAAAGATGGAGCTAGAACTTGGATTATTAGATTATCAGTAGAAATTCAAGTCTTCATAAGGATGTGGAAATTTTAAACTGCCATTTAGAGGATATAATTATTATATACAACGACTTTAAAAGTTTGGATAAACAGAAAATTCATTAAAATTCCTTTAGCTCATAATGATAGGTCTTCTTTGTCTTTCATAAATATTTTAGAAACGATTGCTTTTTCTTATCCTTATTCTTTTTTCGCTGTTTGCTATTTCATTAGTTGCTGTTGCCGTATTCTTTTTTTTTCTTATGGTATTGCTGCTTGATAAAACTCAGCAGTTATTATTTCCTAACTTAAAAATTGTTATTTGCTTATGAAATATGAACAAATGTCATGTAGAGAACTGATATATTTATTTTACATGCTTGAGAAATGAGCAAAAAGATTGAGTTTTGGTTAAATATTGTAAAGATGATGATTCTTTAAAAATGGATCGTAAAACTCTTAAGTCCTATTTGTTTGCGCTTTATAATGATATTGATTGGTCGAAGGGTCCTGTGCTTATCATCTTTTTGAATTTTTACGTCTGCAGACAAAGAGTCTAGTGAAACGATCTGATGAATAGCTTTTTAAAAAATGGGGGGATGCCAAATCTTTGCATATGCACTTTGACTTACAAGGAAACATTACATAGTTGCACAAAGGGATTTTGATGAAATTTTGGGTATGTATAGTTTATGATGCACATAATTCAATACAAAAGAGAATTTTTCCAAAATGTGTATTGTTGAAAAGATATTGAGGGGTATTGTTGCATATTTTGTTAATAATGTACTAGTAATAAAGACTCACATTAAAAAAGTAATGGTTAACATTTATCCTATGCACAGCATTACTCACATAGAGAAACATGAGGTAAAAGTATTAGAAATACTGGTACGATCAATAAGTTCGGATCGGCCTCGGTGGCTCAGTTGCGTGATTTCCTCTGATGGCCGAGGACGCGGGTTCGATCCCGGCCGAGGACGACGAGGTTTTTCCAGGAGGAAAATTCTGAGATCACGCACTTCCGGGTTTTTTAACGGAAGTTAACTCGTTGGTCCCCTGTAATCTTTTGCCGGCTGCACGTTAAAAAACACTTGCGAGGCAATATATGCGGCCCGTATAACGTCGTCCTAACAAACACATAGTAGTTGAAAGAGACGTTAACACCAACCAAACTAAACCAAACCAAAAACTTCGGAGACTGTGCTGATATCTCCAATCAGGCTAGGAGAGAGGAATTAATTGATCGTGGCATAGAGGTACATATAACGCGAGACGTGATAAGAAGGAAGCAGTTCCGCAGTGCAGGGCTTTTTCAAACAATGTGTGTCAGTGAACTGTAATTATTCGCGTTCGTTGGAAGCAGAAATGACGTTTAAAGAACAACGTGTGAATATCAAATTCTGTCAGCGTTTGGGGAAATCGCTGACAGAAACATTGCACTTGTTGCAGCAAGTGTACGATGAGAGTGCAATGTGTCGTGAGAGAAGGGACTTATGGCCCACCCTGTAGTATTCCCTTGTCTCCCTCATATTATTTGCATATTTCAATGTTGGAAATAGTTCTGGACGTGCATTTGCCTATGGTCGGGCAAGAGCGAACCAGTGATGTAGTGTTGGAAAGTAATTTTTTAAATTTTATGTCCCTTGTTTTGTTGGTTTTTTTTTTTAACGAGAGTGGCAGGATAGTACAAAAGGTCTGAAAGTGCATTGTCAAAATTTAAAAATTTTTAAAATTACTGGAACAGTGAAGCAATTGCTTCAGAGTGGATTTGAATATGCACTGGTCACGCACTTCACCGAATATATCTATTAATTTTATGAATTTTGAAATTACTCACGTTTAACAATGTATGTCGATTTCAAAAAATGGAGAAATAAGTTTAACGATTAAGTGTATGCTCATTTTGCTACTTATATTTTACATAAAATATTAATATGCAATTGTTAATAACAGAAGTTCTCTTTTCTAAGAAGTCAAATTAAATATTTATAAAATTATAGAAAAATAAATTTAAGTCACTGAAATCATCCGTGTAATGGTTTTTGCAAAACGATTTAATAATTGTTTAATAATTACATAGCAAGCTAAAAATGATTGTATAAAAGCTTGCTACCGTTCTAACCAGTGTTCTTTGACAATATCGTTTAAGACAAAGGGGATTAATAAATAAGTCAACAAAGTACCAACCTAATGAAGCAATTCACCTGGAAAAGTGGAATCCGTTGCAAAGAACACTGATTTTTTTATAAATTTGTTATCATTTTCAAACATTTACTTCACTACAGAAATTATCTCTATATAATAGGAGACGTTGACAAAATTCATCATCGACTTAATACTTATTTCAAAATGAGCCGTGTCAGTGTTATTTTGATGTCACCGTTTCTCTATCACATGAAATGCACTAAATAGGCATTATAGAAGCCAATGAAGAGGTTGTCTCAAAAAAGATGTCCAATAATACTCAAGGTTGTCTATTATTATTCAAGGTTGTCTCTTACTCAAGGTTGTTTTATTCAAGATTATACTGGACTTAAAAAATTCAAAATTTCCAAAAACTCAAGAAATCGCTCTTTAGGTCACATATCTAATTTTATAAAAAACACTCACGTAGCATTTTTTTCAGGATAACCACCCACGGCTACTAACCCTTCTGTTGATATATAAAATCTTTCATTCGTGAATAAATTATCTTACATTGGAAACATAAAAAACAATTATTTTTCAGATGATAATGCCGGAAATTTCATTAATAAGCGAAGCACGAAAATTCTTCAAGTTTGCATTCCAGAAATGAATCTTCGAATTCTGATTAAAGCAGAAGTATTAAATATCTGCAAAATAATGTGACACTCAGTCAAAACAGGATGAAAATATGAAAATAAAACATATTTTGTAAATACAACAACGATCGAAATAGCTCTATTTGATACATTAATTCAGTTTTTTCTCTCATTTCTATAATCCTCTGATTGATGCCATGTTGTGCGTCACTTAAACGAGAACACATAGCATGCGGCAATTTCCTGTTCAAATTTATAGAAATACTAATGAGTAGCGGATGAAATCTTTAATATTTTGATCCATTGAACTTGCTTTTGATATGTAGTGAGAGAACTACTGGGTATATCCTTTATTTTGCAGTCTTGAAGCTGAAAGAAGAATGTTAATCAGTTTCCCTTTTTTATCTCCTAACTCAAAGCATTTTGCACGTTGTCCTTTATATTCTTATGGCCCGTCTACTTTGTAAGTTTTTCTTAAAGGCAAAACAACCCAGAGAGAAGATGTAAGGGAGACAATTTTAAAATCCTAATATCTGAATTCTACTGCTTTTAAGATGTAGATGAGCGAACCTATTGCAAAGTTTTCTAAGCAATAATTACAAATTAATAGTGTAACTTTTGTTGACTTGGTTCATTTTAGAATTGATCCCTTCAGGTTTACTTACTTATTTTCCAAAGTCGCTTATCCGTTAGGTCACGGGGACAGCAGCCCTATTGTGGATCTCCAGATTGCAGATCTCCAGTGTGCAGTGTGCCATCAGGCGCAGATCGTTAATGGTAATACCCAAGCGACTCGATCCCATATTCTCTATGTAGTCTAGTACCTGGTTCTAGCCCGACTCCTTGGTCTCTCATCCATCGGCTTGGAAAATAGCAACTGCCTAGGAAGTCCACTTTGCGGCATCCGTATCATGTGGACATACCAATACACTTGAGACCTCTTAATGCGGAGAAGTAGCAGCTTAACACTTAAAGACTCCCTTATTTATCTGTTATAAAATCTATCTATTAGGATAATATCTCCCACACCTCGTTTCCGCTATCGCACTCTTTCTGAGATTACCCAAGATTCATGACCATAGATGAGAATGGGAACAAAGATAGATTTGAAAACAGGGAAGCTCGCCTGTGTTTACTAGCTCACGTTTCGTTACCACCGCTCACCAATTCGAGCATGCAGTTCTCTGTCCTGCCGCCCATCACTCGTAAATGCAATCCCGAGATACTTGAACTACTCCACTTGTCTCAATGAAATTCCCCTAACATGGAAAACGCACAGAGCAGGTCATATTAGTCTTAACCAAACTGTTGTTCATCCAAGCCTCTTCACATTTGGCTGCAAACCAATCTAATGCATGTTGAAGGTCAGTGCAATAAAATCAAAGGAGAACAAAGTCGTCAGCAAAGAGCAACTTCTCCACCAAGCAGCCTCACACACAAATACATTCATCGGCTCGGCTGCCCCTGTCTATCCAGTCCGTAAAGATAATGAACAAGAGGGGCAACAGTACGCACTCTTGGCGAAGTTCAATACCTACGGTAAATGGTCTTGATTTAATACCATTTACCCGGACACACATCTCGGATCTTTCGTAAGATGTGCAATCATCCACTCCGCACTCTTGCCCACTCTCTAGAGCTTCTCCCGAAGAACAGACTAAGGTAATGCTTATTTTTCTGTCAAATGCATTTTCGAAGTCCACAAAGTAAGCGAAAGCATCTTTTGCATTCTCCCAGGATTTGCCCTACAGAGAAGATGTGTTCTGTTGTGCTTCGGCCAGGTCAGAAACCACACTGCTCCTTTGACAGTTTCGAGTCTCCTATTTTCCGGCTTCTCCTCTCCAGACAATTGCCATAGACTTTCCCAGGAATGCTGAGGAAAGAGATCCCTCGATAGTTGTTGCAATCCCGTCGATCTCCCTTTTTAAAGAAGGGACCATAATTTCTGTCTGCCATTGCTTAGGGGCTAGGCCGAATATCCAAGCAGCCTGACACACCTAAGTCAGCCACAGGATACCATCCTGATTTAGGGCCTTTATCATCTCGCACCGGATTTCATCACCCTCTGCAGCTTTGCCATCTGACTTCTACTTCTATGGTACGGCCGTGACTATTTTCCGCTCCAAGATGCACCTCATATACTTCAGTGACTTCTATTATCGATTAAAGAGATTCAAAGTACTCCTTCCACCTGTCCAATGCACTCTCTTCCCTGTTCGGAAGCCTCCTGTCTGAACACTTATAGTTTGTGATGAAAAAGACTTCTTTACACGAAGGCGGCGCACAGTCTGCAAGAATGCTTTATTCGCCGAACTGTAGACTGCCTCCACTTTCTCCCCAAACTTTTCCCAGGCCTTGGCTTTAGCTGTTCTGTCTGCCTTTGCTGCTGCTTTTCGCGACTCATTGTACCGCACTCGACTCGAAGGTGACTTATTTGCAAGCCATAGCATATTAGCTTCCTTGGACAGCTTTTTGGACTTCACAGATCCACCATTCAGTCCTTTTTATCACTGCCCTGAGCCACACGTAACGGTTTATGACCACAGCACATTGCAGCCGAAGCGATCACAACTGTTTAAACAACTGCCTCTGTTTCCATTTCCACGATCAGTGGGCAGCTCTATATACCAAGATATATCTGCAAAGGTCTTCCTCACAGCTCTATGCTCCAAAGCTTTCCATTTGATGTGCCAAGTCCGTCTGGACCCTTGTATTTCGCTTGGTTGGTAAGTATTCAGAGAACCGCAAAATGCAGACAACAAGATGTTGATCAGTTGATAGTTCTACCCCTCTCCTCAGGAGTATCCAGCACTGCTTGAAATAAGTCAACTGACACGATTGCAAACTCAATCAGTGACTTCTGATCCATTGCATCCCTATACCAGGTATACTTATGGACATCCCTCCTGTACAGGAAGTTATCCATGATGGAAAGTCCAGTTTTACAAAAGACATCAACAGACACCAACCATTCGCATTTAAATCAGGGTCATCATTCCTCTCAATCACGCCTTTCCACGTTTAGTCATCAGCATTGAATTCGCCCACTTTGATGACAGAATCTGCATCCTATTACATTCATCTAGAAAGAGCGAGTACTCTGTGACTATAATCGGAACCCCTCATATCATTAGGAAATTTATTTCTAACATGGGTTTTTCAGTATAGCATAATCTTTTGAATGTGATGTCTAAAGATGTCTGAAAATGTCTAAAGACGGTTCTACTATGCCGTCTTTACTGAACATTAATTTTTCATAGACAATACATTTGATTAAGTTCTTCTTTATATTAATTTGTTTTG
>JAHWFO010065174.1:1333178-1351157 GCA_023313115.1 Rhysida immarginata
ATTTAATTAGATTTTGGGAACCATAGAGCGCATTAATTTGGAATAAATATGCATTTAAAGTTACAATAATTTGTACTCTATTTCATGAACTGATAGAAGCATTCAAGAATTTCCGTGTATATTCCATTGACAGAGAATCGAATTTCTTACATTTTGTATAATTTTGTGGAAATAAAAGTCATGCAAGATATATCCAAAAAGACGCCAGAACATGAATAATATTTCCCCGCGTTTAACATGAATTTCGTTACACGCGGTTTTTCGAGAATTCCTCGGTTGTTTTGAATGGGGATTATCTGTAGATTACCCAAAAAGATAGATATTTATAGAAAAATCGAATGTTGAAAAGAGTATCAGTAGAATTTTAAAGTGATTATCGTACTTGTATCAAGGTATATATTTCATCTCTTAATATGATATGATGTTCATTATTCTGCATTGCTTTTCAGGTTACTTAAAATTCAGTGACTGGCTTTTCACAGTGAGTCAATATGGAAAGATAGAAGGGGTAGTCTTTAGTGTTAACAAATTTAAGTAGGCTACATTTATCAAACCAAGAAGGGGAGCCAATGCCCTCCCTTTCTTTTTAATCCCTCCCCCACATCCGCATATGCTTTCACCCTTACGGTTATATGTCTTAAGAACCAGAAACTATGGATATTTCTTGAGTTTGAATATGCTCATTTAATCGTTGAGATATGGGGTTTGTTGCAAAACTTTACAGTGGATTCCGGTTCAAATATTAATTAAAATTAGAGCGATTAGATTTACAGAATGGCATCCTTTTCAATCCAGACGATAGCAATGATAATTGTTATGACAAGTTCACATTACGCAACGTTAATGGGAACTACAAAGACCGTTTTAAATTAAGTATAGATTAAGTAATCTGCAGTAATACTACACGGAAGTAATCGCATCCGATAGAAAGTTTTCCAAATACACTTTCTGATCACTTAGAAAGTATTTTGATAAAATAAAACATTTTTGAATTTTCACAAATTGTGAAGATTGATTAAAAAATTTAATAGACCAAGTTTTGGCGATACATGAAGGTCGGTTGGCACCATACTCTCTTTTTTCATGCAAAGATGAGATCATGGACAATTGATGTTTGGACATGTACAGTATACAGACATTCCAAAACATCTGGAATACAGTAGTTTTTTGAATTTGGCAGTACACCAAACGGGTTAAGTCTTAGCCTAAACTATTCCAAATGAGCCATTCTCGTATCATCACAATCATCTCTTAACGGCCATCATACCCTGGTAGGAATCATTCATTATGAATTCACCATATCCAGAAATTCATTTTCTTCAAAGAGTAGGTGGGATATTTCTTTGTTTACTAATGATCTAGAGCCTGCCTTCGTGTTTTAAGGACTTAGGTACTAGTCCTTTTTTCATGAGCATTCTTATCATATATGAAAATCCACGGATGAGCATTTGTGGATACACGAAGGGGGTTCATATGAGATTTTGAATTGCCAAACGAACCCACTTGGAGACCCCAGGAAAAGATGAATATGGATTGCCATTTTCTATAAGGAATGTTCTCCTATGCTCTTTTTTTTACATTGAAAGACTGTAGTTGGTATTCCATTTTCTCAAAATAATAAAATGCACATTTGCTTTTGGAACGTTCACTTACACTTTGCAGTCATCGCTTCTGAATGACTGTGGCAATGTACATCCCACGGTTTACCCTTATAATGTAATATTAATAAGCCTAAATTCTTTAATAGCAACTTTCGAATTTTTTGAAAAGTTATTTTTTATTTGCACATATGGTTGTCTGATTATTTTCGAAAGCCTATCGACTTCAAATATTTGTAAGTTTCATTTTGCTTTTCTCGTATCATATCTTCCTACGAGATTTCAAATGTTCCTCCGAGCTTGTCACTATTTCCATATTTATGTGCTTTCTTCAACGTTCCTTTAACCAATAAAGGATTAAAAATTCTAATTCTTATTAAAAATTTGGGTAAGAATAAAAAAATCCGATTTTGGTTCATTTATATACACTATTTATCTTATGTTTAGTATGGACAATTAAATAGGTAATCTACGAACAAGCATCCATGTCTTTTTTTTATGATTTTTTTTTTGTTTAACAAATAACACAAACACAAATGCAACTTTTGCCTTAAAGAATCGAATGATTTGAAAATAATTGGGTAGATAAAGCTTTTTTATTGAGGAATATGTGCAGGGACTTTCTGATGCTACAGGGAAGGAAAAGCTCAATGATGCTGAATCAATAAATCACTCGTGGGCACTCACAATTCGAACCAGACTTAACATTAACTAGTGCTTACGCTTTCTTAATGGTCATTATCAGCTATTCTCATAAAACTTCCTTAGGTGTATTATAAATCTAATCTGAAAATGACTGTTATAATATTGTTCTAACTTCCCGGCAATACAGATAAGAAATTGAGTTTGCCCTTAATTCAGTCATTTGTAGTTCCAATCGAATAATCGTTTTGAGATTGATACATCGATTTTAGTGCTCTTTTCCACTGCTGGAAGTACTTCCTCTAGAATTTCTTTTCTTTTGGTGGGGTTTATCTGTCTAGTGTCTTCCCTCCCCTGAATCTCTGCACCGGTGTTAAATCATCGCGTATTCGGCATTATCTTCCTTTCGTGAAACAGGAACTAGCAGAATCCGTTTGAGGGAATAAAAAGCGCGAGGGGCACTTTTGTTTCATTCTTGTTAGAAATCTCTTGCATCCTTTGCGTACTGAAATCTCTTGTAACCATCCTTTGCGTCTTCCGTTTTAATATAAATATACAGTAAATTTTAAAATAAAAGGAAACCGAAATATAGTTTGTTCTGTCAAATTTGGCATCGGTTCAGTGTAATAGTTCCTGTTTACATCCGTATTGCTATTTATGCGATATGTCAGAAAAAAGTTTGTTCTAAAATTGTACCATCAGATCAGAGAATGGTCCAGAAGTCAGGCTATGGATTAATTTTATCTCAGGAAATTTAAAAATTAGTATATAATTCCGAAATGACAACAAGGAGAAAATGTGTAAGGTGTTAACCTATATTTTTTTTACAAAAACATTACACGGAAAATGCGCGAGAGGAAATCTCACGACATTCTTAGATCTAACACTTTCTGCTCAAAGGTAAATAATTTGTACCAAATATTTTTAGAATAAACCAGAACTCAAACAGATTAATTCAAAGCTAATTAGAATAAGGTTGCGTCACGCCATCTTTTTTTTCATAGCAGTTATTTAAGGTGTATTTTTGTTTTAGGTTCTACAATATATATATAGTTTACCATTTAATCACAATATCTTTGGCTTTTGGGCTGAATGTTATACTTACAGTCATCGAGTAAATTGACTGAGTATATGAACATCAACGAGCACACTACTTTAAAAGTAAATTGACTGAGAGCCAATTTTGCATACATTTTACGAAAAGTCAAGATTGTGAACCAGGAAATCTAGGGTTATTAAATCTAGAGACTTTCACACATAATGTGGGTCTCATGATTCTATAGCCTTTGAAAATATATACAGCACTCTAATTTAATCTAAGGTGAATAAGGCTTTGTATTCTTTTATAATTTATAAAGGTTTAATATCGTCCAGCAATAAACACGGAAGCATTTCCTGATTATTCTTATAAATTGATCATCTCGTTAATCTCATTTTTAAGCTATAAAACTATCATATACAGGATAATTCAAAATGAATGGCGTAAAAAGAAAACATACCAGCAACTGCTATAATGAATTTATTTCATAAAACCCAAAGATTATAAAAGGTTAAAACTTAAAGTTTCTATGATGTTTGATAAAAATTTTCATTATAAAATAATTTTGTAAGAATATAAGTGATTTTTCAAAATATATGTTGATTAATGTATAAAATTAATCGGATTTACGACATCTAATGCGATAATGTAATAGGATCAAAAGGAATCGAAACAATGTCCCGCAATGGATCCTGGCTACCCATCCTCCTGTCATTTAGATTAAAATTTGCATATATGAAGAGCTAGTTCTTCATTGTCCTAAACTTGATCAAATAAAGTATTATAGGAATAATAACATTTGAAACAGGATTTGGAAGCTGATAGAAGAGTGTAGCACCCGCCAGCATATATAATATAAACTCTAAATTTCATTCACAAAGAAACTCTGAATGAGACCGAAACTTATTTTGGGAGTAAATGAGATATTTTCTTAGAATAAGTTTCCACCGACCTCGCTCCACTTTGAATTCATCTTCCAGCAAGTCTTTGCGAGGATTCCAAATGTCTGTTATTTCCGTTTACACCATACAGTGCTATAAGCTAGCGGTTATAAAGTTGAAAAATCTATGAGTACAGTATTTGAACATTGATGCCTTTCTTTGTTAAACTGCACTAAAATATTTCACAAGCTCTTCATTGCAGTTTATTCCATCCGTCTGGAAAAATAATAAGTAAATAAATAAATAATTTTATTACGCTTAAAAAACTATAAAATACAAAGTTATCAATCAGATAAGTAAATCTCGTTTGTTTTGAGATTAATTGATAGAATATGAATTGCGATTAAATATAACGCTTTTTGCGATTTACGGAAGTATATCATTTCGAGAGATAAGTTACATTGCTTTTACGTTTGTTTTATTTTATTTATTTTACTTTACATAAGTTTATTCCGAGTATCAACTTAAAAGAAAAACATCTCTGGAGTTTACTAAGTTATATCTTAAAGAAAATGATTGAAAACTTGATCACGTATGAAAGCCATTCATGATATTATTTTGATCAGTTAATAAAATGGAGGATAGTTTTCTTTCTAAATCTCATACTTGATAATTCTTAACTCAAAATTTCATTTTGTTTAAAAACTTTAATGTCTTTCTTTTTTATTATTATTTTTTTTATTTTTATTATCTTTAATAATTTGTCTTAATGAAGTTTATTGATGGAAAAGGGGAATATTCTTTTTCCTTCTTCTTTTTTTTCTTTTTTCTTAGTTTTTTCCCCTTTCCTAAATTCTTTCTCCAATATCCCCTGTCATCCCCGAAGGACGGCCATGTTCACAAAGAAGGTTAACAGAAGCTTCATAGCTAATTAAATTCCAGATCATTAAGCGGACGAAAAATCACCCTCCTTAACGGGCGCGAGGGGGCTGCCAACGCGTTCCCCTGCCATTTAACAATCGGGCTTCACGCACAATTGAGAGAAAGGCCGTCCATTTATGACGCTGGCTATCCTCCCACCATCACCAGAGTGGGCGAGCATGGTAGGGGTAGGGAGGATAGAGAAAGAAGGAGAGAAGAAAAAAAAAAGAGCCCCCCCTCCCCCACCTTCTCCCTCTTCCCCACTCTGCGGTTGACTGGCCAGTATATTGGTTTGTTCAATTTATCGACCACCCACAATTTCGTTGGAGTCAGACAGGTGAATCTGTTAATAAGAAGAAAATTTTGGAAGTAAAATGGCTGCTGTCCCGTGTACTCGCGTTCGGTGTTTAGTAAGGATAATGACTTGCAGTGACCATAGAAGTTTGCGCCACAAACTTTGACATAAAAACATGTCACTAATTGCATTCAAGAAGACTGTCCTAATGAAGGCCTTGGATTTCCGAAAGTGATAGCCAAAAATTTTATATCTTGAAATCTATAACAATTTTCAACACAACTGCGAAAGCTTGCTTGTTGTAAAAATTAATGAAAGATTCGAGATGCTTTTGGCTAATAGTCAATGAAAATTTTTTTGTAGTGATTTTTCGGTTTAGATTTCGATGAATTAATAAATCTGAGATTTACATGCAAAAGAATTTAATTTCTTTGCACTCAGTTTGTTCTTACTTCTAATATCAATCATCACAATATACAGTTAACGTTTTTATTAAGTCGAAGTATTTAACATTTAGCATGGGATAAATTTTAATGCACTTATTCATGCTATTGGTTCAGTGGAACTCAATTGCTTATGAGGAAGCGTGATTTATGTCCTTAAATTGTCATTACCGGAAACAACTTTCCAATTTTTCGAGTAAATGTAGTAGAAATGTTTGGATGATGATGGTAAAAGCAGCCATACTTGAAGTCTTAGTTGAAGTGAAAAAGGGACTATTGAATGACGTCATCTTTCCTTCGGGGATCAATAAGAAATTGGATATTTGAACACAAATCTACTAACTGGCTAAAATGAATTCCAGAAAATTATTGCTGAGTCTAGACAGACAATAAGCGTTATGAAATATCAGAAAGATTTTTATGCAATTAAAAAAAAAAAGAAACAACAAAAAATCTTGATGATAATTCTAAACTATTGATCCAACAATGATAATTTAGTACTATGGATCACTCTATATTATTTAAGAACGGCTGTTGTAAATAAACTATTAGTCAGAAAACGTTGAGTAACAATTGAAAATAGCAATAGTATTATTTTTTGTTTTCCCGCCCTGTTTTTTTTTTTCTTCCCCCCCCCCCCCCTCCTTTTGGAATAACAATTTAAATCGTTCCCGAAAATTAAATCACTTATTAGGAACATGTTTAATGAAGCAAAATGCCTCGTCTTTCTTTAAATGCGGCTCAAAAATTTAGGAAGTGAGCCTTCACGATCGTCGAGTGTGGACTCTCTTATTCTTTAATAGGGGAAGATTATTTTAAAAAGTTCTCGTAGGCGTATCTCGTTAGATATCAGAAAAAGAATAGAAACGAAGCAGCATTGAACTTTACTGTTCCCAAAGGTGTTAACTGTTATACCCATAAAACCATTAAAATTCAAATTTATAAACGCAGTTAAGTTTAACAGCATTATCTTCAACGAAAACGCAGACAATCATAGTGATGAAATGTATGAAAGTACGAAATGTTTCAGTGGGATGAAATTGTCATTTGACAGGCTCAAAATCCTTTTATATCTGAATTACACAATTCGATGCATGCGTACATCGTTCCTCATTCACGTAACTAACAAGTTTGATAACTTATTCTTCAGCGATACTTGATCAATATGTCCATTAACGAATAAAGGTCGCTAAATGGTTAAAGAAAGAAAGAAAGAAAGAAATGTCAATAATGATCATTTTATGAACTAATTTAAGGATTTTTGAATATGTTTATTTTCCACAAAAGAAATGTGTAAAAGACAAGATAGACTTACAATTTATTTAGTTTTGACATAGTAGTTATAGCCAATTTTAAAAAATACATGTTTCATAAAGTTTCACAGTTGTAATTTGGATTTCATATAGCTTCGATATTAGAGATTATTTTAAAACTTTTTATATGCTGTTCATATTTTTTAAAATTTCCATCATTCAAATAGTGTATTCGTCATTGCAATAATATGTTTTGGTTTGTTGCGTTTGAATCACAGTTAAAGTAAAATATGATGCAAATCTAGCCACAAAACTATGAATCACGTTAAAGGATTCTTGCATCCGTCGAACTTATTTACTCTTCTATCAAAGGCATAAAAAAAGAACCGTAAATACGCATTATACAGACAGATACCGGGTATTCTTACGTTATTGGAATCTTAACCGGCTGTGTGTTCGAATTTTCTGTATTTTGTCCTTCATTCGTAAACGAATTGGGTGAAGGTTTCTAAAGTTTTTGCATTCCTTCTCCAAAAATGTCTCATATAATCTTAGCTCGAGAACTTCAACAAGTATAAATTCCCTTTCTTCTAACACAATTTCAAATGAAGACTAGTGGTCCATTAAAGAACAAGATCAGCAAGTCCTGAGCCAGTTACATTTTTATGAAATTTATATAGGTAACACACTTGTCTATATAGATTACTACACACCTGGATTGCCTCAAGCCCAGCTACTTCATCATTTTGTCATTCAATAGTCAAGAAATCTAACGTGGCTAATTTCTTATCTTGTGGTCTTGTTCCCCTGATTTGTCGACCACAAAAATTGTCAAAACTTACAACCGGCTAAAATAAGGCCGGTAAGACATTTTTGCAATAGTTCATTACTTTTCAGCAGATTTATATCTAACTTGTCAAATCTTAGACTGGGATGTGAATATTATTAGCTCTATTTTGAATTCACTCTTTTGGGAAAGGCGTACAAAAACTTTAACCCTAACCATTTACTGCAATATATGGCGTTTGACTCCTTATTGTTACCTGATACTAGAAAATTAGGAACAGATCGAGGCGTATTTTTAATATGAGAATACGATTATCAGATTATTTTTATAGATATTAAGAAACTAAATAAAACCGAAGCAACATTGAGGGTGTAGATAACACATCCATACGATTAAAATTCACTGTAGTGTTTGAATGTTTCCAAACCGCATAAAGCTATTAGCATTGTCGTTAATGACAAATTGTTCAACGCCATCGAGAGCAATTTGCACTGGAGCCAAAACATTATGACCACTTACTCAATAACGCGTTGCGCCACCTTTGGCCTGCAAAACAGCTGCAACTCGCCTTGGCATGGATGCCACAAGTTTTTGGTAGATGACTGGAGACAGGTTGTACCAAATGTCTAAGCAGCGGTCACGCAAAGTCGAGATATTCCGACATGGTGATGTTTGAGCACTGAGCTGCCGCTCCATGACATTCCAAATGTGCTCTATCGGATTAAGATCCGGCGAGTTAGATGGCCAGGACGTTAATTGGAATTCATCCTTATGCTCTTCGAAGCACTCCAACGCAATTCGAGCCTTGTGACATTGTCCTGCTGGAAGATTTCATTTTCAGTTGGGAAGATAGACGCCATGTAAGGATGCAACTGGTTCGCAATGATGTTCAGATAGTCCGCAGCTTTCATGGTCCGTTCTACCACAACTACGGGTCCCAATCCGCCCACGAGAACGTCCTCCAAAGCATAATACCGCCACCACCAGCCTGTGTATAGCCTGCTGTACAGGGGAGAAACTGTTCGCCTGGAAGTCGACGTACCCTGAGACGACCATCGACGTGATGACAAGAAATCATAATTCATCCGACCAGGCAATTCTCTTTCACTTATCCATGGTCCAGTCTCGATGTTCCCGGGCCGACTGTATGCGTAGTTGAGAATGACGCTTGGTCAACAGAGGGAACGAGTGGGACGTCTGCTGCGCAGGCCCATATCCAACAGTGTCCGCTGAACTGTTTGTTCCGAAACACTTGCACTTGGACCTGCATTGTATTGGGCTGTCAGCTGAGCCACTGTATGGCGCCGATCTTGCTTTACCAAGCGGGCATCTGACGAGTGGGCATCCAACACCTTGGCGTATACTGCTGGTTTCACCGTCATTTATCCACTTTGCATGAATACTGACAACGGCAGATCGTGAACAACCTATCAGTCGTGGAGTTTCGGAGATGCTCGTTCCGAGTCTTTGGGCCATTAATATCTGCCCTCTATGAAATTCGCTTAGATCAGCAGCCTTTCCCATCACTCGCAAAATTAAGTGCAAGACTGATTCCTTACCTTCTCCAGCAGCAGTTAAATACCATTCCCACTTAATTACGTGCTCTCCACGTGATCCAGGCGAGTGTGGTGATGGTCATAATGTTTTGGCTCTTCAGTGTATGTCTCTTCAAAGAAAATAGCGCCAAATTGCAAGCGGCGACATATTATGGATTTTAATAGGAAAATTTTTCGTTATATTATATTTAATAGGTTAAAACGGTTTTTACCTGAATGTTCAGTAGAATTAATTGATAGGCTATAATGAGTGAGTAAAATCTCCGTTCGTGCATTAATTAGTATTAATATTACTTCGTTCACTAAGTAAAATTACATTTTGAGAAGCACAATAAGCTTATTAATTGAAAGTAAGCAAGGTTTTTAAAAAAATTATTGTTAAATTGCATTATTTCTGGGTGTTAATTTTAGACGATTGTCTATTACGAATCGAACTGCTAAATAGTAAAGAGCAAAAAAAAACACAGAAAACTTCAGCGATCATTTGAAGAAATTATTCAAGTAACCTCAGTGCATGGCAAAATGATTCATTTTCTGCGTTAAAAATTGAATGAGAAGTATAGACTTAGGCTCTGTTCTTTGACTTTGCTTTGACTAGCTGCTTTCGACATAAAGGCGACAAAGCCGTTGCAGTAAACTTGGCACATGATAGCGAATAGGAAAAGGGCAAATGTCCCGCCAGTGTTGTGACTAAAAGATAGACTGTGGGTTTTCCGTTGAAAAAGTCTACTGGTTAAGTTGATAAGCAACGTTTATTTATATGGACACAACGTAGATGTTATAAATTTACAACCATAACATTTTCAAAGATTGTTTATTTCCAACGAAGACCACCGAGCCGCTCCTCATTACAACGTTCCATTCAGAGAAATTATTTAATAATTGAACGATTACTTCACTCGGAAGCAATCTGAAAACATACCCGCCGTTAAGCTGCTTCTTTGGCTCTACGAGAATCCGGTTACCGACCGTTTCTTCGGGAATGAGAACAATGTAACATTTCCCCCTTCAGCCTTGGCTATTATTATGGGTTTGAATTCCTGGCAGCCGCTTAAAAATTAATCGCTAGAACTAATGAAAAAGATTAAACGCGTATTCTAACGTAAAAGAATACGTTGTGCAACGCACTAAGCAAATTAAACGTGAAATTTTTGAAATTTAGTTTTTACCACCTTAAACATTTATCCATTTAATTGATTTGAAATTGTAAAATAATCATCTTGTCTAGTAATATCTTCTAAAGCTTACGATTAACCTTAGTTTCTATTAATGTTTCAACCTAGTTTTATATCATTTGTATATTGTTCTTCCTAAATGGCCAGTTTAATTAAAGAAAACCCGATTGATACTTTTATTAATAAAATACGGCAAGACCATCCAAACGACTTGTGGTAGTAACTTCTTATCGTATTAGGTTTGTTATTTCTGAAGATGGACACTTTGCCAGGGTTGCAATAATGCCGTTGTATAAAGGACAAAGGGTAAGAAAGGCCGAACGAGCGCATCGGAGATGAGCTGATAATACGTTCTTCAGGGATTAAACAAGTAGAAGAATGCACCGATGGGAAACCGATAAATCATCACGTTCCTGATTGTAAAGGTAGGTTTATGACAACCAAAAGAGGAAAAGATAAAATTCATCGAGGAGATTTCGATGATATACTGGAAGAACATTAAATGTGGTAAAGAAAAGGAACAATGTACAAATCTACCGATAAAAAAGTTGAGAGAAAACTAACCAAAGTAGAAAGAAGGAAATTTTAGGGAGACTGTTCAAACCCTTATTTAAATTTAAACAAAAGGACAGAGACAATATTTTTTATTAATATTACTTAAAATTCGCAAAACTATATTAAAAACTTTTGTTTAAATGCATTCGTGACGTAAATTCCTCTTTTCTTGCCTAATCGGCAGCATTGGTAATGCGTTTTCTCATTTCATATGTGCCAAATTCTCCCCATTCATGTTGGTCTCCTCTTAGATTAAGCTTCTCACGTGGTCAGTGAGTGAATACGGAAGGGAAAAAAATGAAAGCAGCTGCAGGAACCTATTCAGTGCGGCGCAAGTCAACCAGGTGCATAAATGTCTATTGCCACGCGACGGTGACACGGGAATCTACAAATCCCTTTTGGCAGAGATAGGGCTTGAGTATGTAACATGCGGAAAATGTATGGATGAGAGAGGTGAAAGGTTCTGGTGAGAAGCGTTTATAAAAGAAGCCACTGCAGTGCTCTATGGAGGATGGCAGATTACAAATGAAATTTACGGACATTGTCATAGACCAAAAAGCATGTACTACGGTTAAATAGTGTTGTCTATAGAATGAAGAGCTCTGCAGACAAATACCAGGTATATTAATTTTAGAATTTCGATTTAGTTTTGGCAGAAGCTAAATAGTCAGGGATAAATACATATGTATTGTTTATGCATACAGATGTTAGCTCGACGCTCAAAACAGTATTTTATTGCCCCAAAGCGCTTTATGATCTTTTATTTTTTTTTAATTATTATTTAACATATTCTCTTATTACCTCTTCAATCATATCGAGATTTTTTGAATTGCAATTTTCATATTCTAAAAATTAATTACCGTAATTTAAAATTGCAATTTATAGATTTCGTAGGGATAAAATTATTAAGTCAGTGAAACGGAAAGAAACAAAGAACATCTTGCCATTAATCAATCAAGCCTGATAAACTAGATAAGTGACACCTGTCGGCAATGCATTTGATCTCCGAACAGAATGTTTTCAAATCACTTGTGGAAATCACTTGTGCATTATCTGACAGTAGGGTGCATTATCGAATTTGTGTCCAGTGGAAGGCTTTGAAGAGATTGTGAGTTGCAGCAGGGCCGCCGCCAGGGGGGGACAAACGGGACTCTAGTCCGGGGCCCCAACGGAAGGGGGGGCCTCGTCAGCCACGCATCAGGCACGAGGCAGAGCCCAGAGGGGCCCACACGTACCCAGTTGTCAGGGGCCCAAATATTTCTGGCGGCGGGCGTGGTTGCAGCAGTAGAATGCGGGCGTGCATTGACGTGAATCAACACAACACGCCTGATTAGTCTATTACGTCACTTATTCTGTATTGCATGCCACTAATTCTTGAGTGTTTTGCAATAGACTTCTGCGTTGATTGTTGAATTTTACATGTGGCAGGTATCTTAATTTTCTGAGACATTATAAATACGCGCCACGAAACCTTTGAAAATGGCGCCAGTACGTTAGCAGCAAATCACCACACAGCATACCTGCGCACAATCACGACTGCAGCGCGACAGTGGCAATTTTTAAAACGGAATTTGCTTTCTGGATATCCCTCGTATAGCAAAAAAATCCCACTTAAATTGTAAATGGGCTTAGGTCTATAAGCTTATGTTTTCCAAGAAATGAAGTTTTAAAACTTATTCAGCAATATATGTTTGAATACAGGGTGTTCGGAAATGTAGGATAATAATTAAATAGTGATTCCATGCGTCAATCTAAGCAAAAAGTTCCTTATCGAAAATGTCTAAAACTCAAAATTTAGTGTCTTAAAAAATGGTGCCGTTGCGTCATTTCTGAACTTTCTGCACCAGCACTTCACATAATGAACTGCGCTATGGCACGAGAAAACTGCTCCAATTGTTGAGATTAAATGACATTTTCCGCCAGCTTCGCGGAAACTTCGCGTGAAGACCCTTAAAATTTGAGTTTTGAACATTATGCATAAGGAACATTAAGTTTGTTTTCATCCAAAGGACCACGCTGGGCAATTATTATCCTACATTTTCCGAACACACTTGTATAGTAGGAATGTGATATAATAAAAGCTATAATAAAAATTACTGAAGAAAACTCGCCACCATTGAACAATTTGATGAAGGAAAACGTAAGAAAAAACTCTTCAACCTGGGATCGAAGTAAAACAAGCATTATTGTCGCCGCTCTTATTATTGACGTATCGCTGGTAAAACAATGTGGATTCTGGCCGATACAGCAATACTGCTCCGTCATTTGGCTTTAATAGGATACATTGGAGGGTAGGTGTCGTGAGAGCTGCGCGTATAACCTGCGTGCTATCCGATTTGATTTGGGGAATATTTACTTAAGTTTTCTTGTATTAAAATGCAAGGAATAGTGGAAAATATTCTGGAAAACATATTTCTTTATAATTTGCACATTTTTGAAACTTTTATTTGGGAGACACGGGAATGAAGTAATTTCTTACTTTGTATTGGGTGTCAAGGAAATATCAAATACAATTTGACATCCCCCCCCCCCCAATTTTTTTTTCAAAATTTCAGTGATATCACGTCTCAGATTCTTTTATAGTATGAAAGTTTTGATCTTATTTTTCGTGCACTGAAGCTTTTTTCTTACATTCATTTGTAAAGAATACAGGGTCGGGACACATTAATATGACCACCTCTCCTCGAACATGTTGGAACGTCCCATGGTATGCAGATGAAAAATCATTGCATATCATTAAAAGCTGACAACAGCAGACGTGTAGTAGCATCCGTAAACACAGCAATTGTCGCCGTCATGGGCAGAGCAAGTGACCTGTCGGGCATCCAAAAGGGGATGATCATTGGCTATCGGGCCAAGGGGGGCAGCATTTCAAAAACGGCCACCTTTGTGAACTGATCTAGGGCTGCCGTTGTGAAGATGTACCGCGACTGGACGAACCAGACAGTTTCGAGCAACCGAAGAGGTAACTGTGGGGCCCCACGGGCCATCGATCCTAGAGGGGAGCGTCGGTTATGACGCCTGGCCAAGACCAATCGGCGTGCCACTGTTGAGCAACTGACACAGCAAATGAACAGTGGGGCCACTAGACGTGTCAGCACCAAGACAGTGCAACGATCCCTCTTGAGGTTGGGGCTCCGGAGCAGGCATATAGTAACAGCACCCATGTTGACGCCTGTGCATCGCCGAAAACTCCTCCAATTCGCAATGGACTGTCGCCATTGGACCTCGGCCGAGTGGCAAAGGGTTGCTTTCTCTGACGAGTCGCGGTTTCTGGTGAACAGAGTGGACGGACGATGGAGAATTCGCCGGGAAGCATCTGAGAACAGGCATCCCGACACCATCGTTGGCAGACGACAGGCTGGTGAGGGAGGTGTGACTGTTTGGGGGGTGTTTTCATGGTATGGTCTGAGTCCACTGATACCGCTGGAGGGTACACTGAATGCTGTTCGTTACCTGACGATCGTCGCAGATCAGGTACACCCCTTCATGTCGACAGTGTTTCCTCAGGGTGATGGCACCTTTCAACTGGACAATGCTCCCTGCCATACTGCCAAAATTATCCACGACTGGTTCGAGGAGCATGAGGATGAATTCAAGCTACTCCAATGGCCACCAAACTCCCCGGATCTCAACCCCATTGAACATTTGTGGGACCATCTCGATCGCCATGTCCGCAAGCTGGACCCTCCACTACCACGGTGATGGAATTACGGGATGCACTGATCGCCGAATGGTCCCAGATACCTGCAACCACCTTCCGAGGACTTATTGACTCTGCCACGTCGACTAGCTGCTGTGCTTGCCGCCAAAGGTGGATATTCCGGATACTAGCATGTTGTCATATTAACGTGTCCCGACCCAGTAAATATTATAATTTATTAAACAGCGTAAAATAGTTTAGTTCCTAATAATGTAACAGAACTGATTGCTGATTTAAAGAGGAAGGAATTTTGTTAGTTTTAAAAACAAACAGAATAAAAATATTTTAAATGCATTTGTGTTTTCCTTTACCCTGTTTAATTACACTAGTCAACACACATTTTGTGACGAAGACCACACAAAGTGTTCTTAGTAGTAATTTGTAGGTAGAATTCGAATCTGCTTTTAGATTTTTTCTATCACGTCAAGTTTCCAAGTTATGCACATCGAGACTTCTATGTTAAAGTAACGGGAGTGAAAAGAAGCGGCTACATTGTTAAAGTTTCCATATTTTGGGTCCGAAGGAAATTTACCAGGCCCCAAACACTGAATGATTTAAAATTGTTTCATTGTAAAACAAGAAAGCTGTGCGTGCTAGAGCAATTTAAAAATTATATTCGTAATCAGCAGAAGAAATGCTACCGAAAATCACCCACTTTCATTTTGTCACAAGAAAAATCTTAAATTTTGTTGGCCAGTGTTATTTGTGATCTTTGTTTTTCGTAGTTTAAATGAATAAAAACAAATAAGCATTCACGGTAACTTTTAAACTTTGTATTCATACAACAAGCGTTTCAGTATGATTCAGAATAATTTAGCCCTATTGTGTTATCTTTACCTTCAAGGGGTTGGGGAGGGGGCATTCTAAACATTTTGCTTTTTTGGCTTTAAAAATCCAATTCAGTTGTCTTCTTCCCAAAAATGTGAATGCCCCACTGATACAAATATTCATGCCTTCGGCGGGACATGGACAGAAGACCTTCTTTGGTAAATACTGGTGATTTTGCCGTTTACCAAAATCGGCTAGGGGGCAATAAAAAGTTTCCATCCTTTTAATGCTAATGTGATTTCAGTGTTAATAATGCTTATCACTGCTTGTTTTTCTTTGGACATGTTTTGAAAAAGAGTGAATCGACGTCATTTTATCTGATCAACTGAGATGTAGAAATTAATTTTCAAATTTCTTTTAATTTATACAGTTCGTTTTATTATTTTATTTCCTTTAAAGAGAAACCTAGTTCCAAAGATGGAGAATGGTGTTAAATTTCTTTTCTTTTTTTTTTTCTTTAAGGTTAAAGCGTGATATTTTCATCTACCCGGGGACCAACTGGTGCGGCATTGGTTCTTCCACGGACAAGTACAACGAGCTCGGTTTCAACGCGGCCGCCGACCGTTGTTGCCGACAGCATGACTACTGCGCCCACATAATTGAGGGCTTCACAACCAAATACAATCTCTTCAACTACCGTTTCCACACCATCAGTCATTGCGACTGTGACGAAAGGTGAGCCATTAAATAGTGTTAAATTTCTTGTCCTCGTTTCTGTTGTTATTTTATATGATCAGTAACGTAATTCTCCGATTCTTCAAATAACGAATGATAGTTGTCGCGTTATTTTTTTTCCTTGATAAAAAGAAAATGGAAAAACAAAAATGTTTTAAGTGCAAAATTGTCAAAACATTTGATTCCCTTTCCGACGTCTACTGTAAGAGGAATTAAAAAAAAATATATTGCATTTTATCTCTTCTAGCCTATAGATCTTTTATTTTCAGGAAGCTAGCCTTAGATTAATGTATTTGCTTTGAAATAAATTTTTCTTATAGTTTTTTATCATTTAATTCTTATATTATGTATAAAACCACTGTATAAAGATATTTTATTCAGGCAAAAGAAATGGTTGTTGTAGCCTTATCTTTCTTAAGTCGATGATTTTATTTTTCGTTTTCCATGATATATTCTTCTCTTTAATGCCTAAGGGTTACTAACTCTGTGTACAAAATTTTAGGGTGGTAGAGGACCTTAGTTTGAATATATTTTGCCAATACACTAGGGGTCGCAAATGAATAAATAAATTATCAAACATCATATATACAACGGGTGTCTGAGATTTCCTCATAATGCATTTCCAGAAAACGGAGAAATTAGAAAACTTGATACTGATGGTCACAATTTTTTTATAGCAACTAAGTTGGGAACATCGCGTAGTTAGACAAGCGCTTTTAAGTATCCCTTAACCACAAATCACAAGGTGTCAAATCTGGTGATCGTGCTGTCGAAAATGATCGTCCAATTACCTTCGAATCGAGGAACAAGAAACATCTGAAGAATTTGTAAAATTACAAAAGATGTTCAAACTATTGACCATAAGCCCTAAACCCTTTCGATTTCTTCTTCTGGGGACATCTGAAGAATGTGGTGTACGATACTCCTGTGGGTTTGGAAGAGGAGCTGGCAGCGCGAATTGTGGCTGCAAAAGACCATGTAAGAGCCACTGCAGGGGTTTTTGGCCGTATCAGAAATTCAATGACAAGACGCCGTGAGGCATGCAACAGTTTGAACAATCGAGGATTGTTTTGTAATAAATAAATAAAAAAATTATTCTTTACCAGATTATTATTAATTTTTCTACATAGTTTCCATTAGTTTATTTAAACACTTACCATAGCGCTCAATGAGCTTCTGCATAGAAGTTTGTCGCCTGTGAGGAAAGCCACGTAGTTGTCACTTCATCGTCGCTCAAGCGCGAGCTACCGAGAAACTCAATGGTAATCACTGGACGCGAGGTCCGGACTGTAAGGAGGGTGGTCAAGTTGTTCCCAACCAGAAGATCAAATTAGAGATTGCTTTTGGAGCAGCTTGCATTGACGTGGAGCAGCCACACCACTACAGTGGTCCAATGCATTATGTCCTTACATCTTATTGATAAAGCGATGCATGTCCACTGCTATCATGTTTCTTGCTGTTAAAAAACGGATAACCGATCGTATTTCGCAGTCGGCGGGAACCTTAAGAATCTTAAATAGTTTAATGACACAGTGCGCACTCGCGCACACACACGCAAACTACTCACACACACACAGATACACACACACACACACACACACACACACACACACACACACACACACACA
>JAHWFO010065174.1:1351167-1381807 GCA_023313115.1 Rhysida immarginata
ACACACACACACACACACACACACACACACACACACACACACACACAAATACACAAACACACATTCAACGGCTATAAATAGTGTCTGCCTGTTTACAACGGATGCTAGTAATCTGTGTGCATGCGCACTGCGACGAGCGTGCAGGATTTCTAAAGATAACGAACCCGCATATAACGAACTCGGTTATAGCGAAAAAGCGGTTATAGTGAAGTTAATTGAAATCCTCAACTATAGGTTCATTGAAATTATATAACGGTTATAACGAAATCTGATATAATGAAAATATGTATATAAAGAATCATTTTATGGGCTCTTTTACAACTTGTGTTTGGATATAGCGAAATTTTGAAAAATCAACATTTTTCTGGTGTCTAAATTTGGCATTGAGTTATTCACTTGGTAGGAGCAGAGGGTGAGGAATACAGTAGTAGAGAAACAGGAAATACTTATGGGATTACTGCTATTACTGTTATTCACTTATTGTATTTGTTGCCGAATTCCACGTGCATTCGTATTAGACAATTTTTAGATCTCGAGACCAAAATTAAGATCATGTTGGGAAGTAGATGTTGGGAAGGAGAAAAAGAGACATATTGTGTTTGGTTATTAAAAATCTTGAAAAATTACACAGTTGAATGTTTTTTCTTTGTCGGATATAAAGAAATCCACTTTTAAATAACAATAAATTCGCTATATCTGCTGTACGTTTATAAAGAAATATGGTTACAACGAACAAAATTACAGACATTAAAAATTCGTTATAAGTGGGTTCGACTGTATTTACAAACGGACCTTACTTAAAAACAACCCTCGTAGTATTTAGTTATTAAAAACGTTGTCACCATCAGTATCAAGTTTTTTAATTTCTCCGTTTTATGGAAATACATTAACGAGCGAGACAATATTATGAGGAAGTCTCAGACGCCGTTGCATGTATAATGTTTGACAATTTTTTTTTTTTTTGTATGTATCAAGGATTCATTTGCGACCCCCGTTGTAAACAACCTTAGATAATTTCTTTCTAAATTTTCCTTGGTCTGCCTCTTTTCTATGTATCAATTCTATGTAGCAATTCTATTCACATTACTAATTCTTTGATATAAAAAGACTTAATTTTTTTAACTTGCTCTAGAATGATTTGAAGGCAACCAAATTAAAAAATGATTTATACTCGATTGCTTTTTATATCAGTTACGCTAAAATTTATCAATCAACCGTAAGCCCAAGTCTCAACTAATAAGTTGAGTCGAAACTTGACATCTCATCCTATTTCCAATTAGAATATATCGCGCCATCTGTTGTAAAAACTAGAAACTATTTCAATATTATGAATTTCATCGTTACGCCGGGTGGCGTAGCCGACGAGAAGGACAGGCCTGGGCATTCAAAAGTCACCTGAACACAGTAGTCTGAGCAACAATTCAAGCTTCATTGTTTCAACAAACGAAAAAATACTGATTGTTAAAATCCAAGATGGAGACAATGAAAGTTGGATTGTTGCTCAGACTACTATGGTCAGGTGACTTCTGACTGTCCAGGCCTGTTTATTTCGTCGGCTACGGCTGGGTGCCTCTGCTAGTTATTAATATAAATTTATCTGGTAATAAATAAAACCTTGATTGCTCGAAGTGTATATCGTGTCGAACTATACCTCAATTTTAGAATATTTTACAAAGCTTCTCAAATGTCTGTACTAGTTGTTGATATTGTTTGACTTAAAAATGGGCTTATTTGATTCCTATCGGTTCATCGAATGCAAGTGACATGCGCTGCTTTCCCCGCTTTTGGATGAAGTTCCTTTGTCCTAGTCTTTATGAGCGGAATTATCTTTTTCATTCAAATGTAATTTATTTGTAGTGAGTGGTGCAAATGAGAAACGTGTGTGTGTGTGTGTGTGTGTCTGAAAAATGTCATAAAATAAAATTTTTAGAAATTGTGTGAGTAAGAAGATAATTTAATGTTATAATGGATAGAGAAGCCTCCTAGATATATCTATCTTTTTTGTTCAATATTGCAGGAACGTAAAAATACTTATAGTGCAGACAACTTTTCAATTCATTCCATAAAAAGGGATATGCTTTTATAATAATACTTATTGTTATTAAATGTACTCAAATTCAAAAAGGACCAAATAGCGATCCAACAAATTCTAACGGGATAGTGCAAATTAAGCATACAAACAGAAACACATTAGAGATGTCCGTCAAACTTATGCGACATTTATTAAGTAGAAGCATACAAATTTTGTATAAACTCTTCAAATTTAAATTTTTATCCCTTGCTTAGAAGCACCTAATAATTTGCAGTACACAATATATCAAGTCTTTGCAATTCACATGGTTATAGACAACACTATATATATGAAGCTTCCTTACTTCTACATGTTTAGAATTAAAATTCATTTCCATTAAGTAGAATTGTGATGCAATCAGTCGAGCTCCGGTTGTATTATCGAAGAACACAGGAAATCCGCACCCGAGAATTTTTAAAATTTTTTTTCAAAACCTCATGTGTCTGAGGTATTTTACAGCCTCTTCTCAGGAGAATACGCCTTTTGATGACGTCAGATCTTATCTCTACCCACCCGCCCATGACGCCTTTGACAATTAGTAATAAACTACATTTCACGACACCTATGCTGTCTAAACGTATTCTGTCAGTAGTCAATGGTATTTTAGTTTAAACCGAAATGGAAAATTTTGCTTAAAATATTTGAAAATATTGAAAAAAAATGCAAAATAATTAAATTTTTAATGAAGTAAATACGCTTAATTATCAAGATATTAGAATACAAATAAATAACCTCTCATGATTATTTATGATATTAAATCTTAATCTCATAAATTCTGTAAAATAATAAGAGGAAGTATAAAAGGATGCTCCTTGACTCGGATGATCCAAGCATTTATAACGCTGAAATGGAAACCGATTTAAGCAACTACTCAAAATATGTGTAGAAAAAGAGGGAAACGAGATAAAACGTTTAGGTATAAGATAATTAATAATTAGATAATTTGCAATCCATAATGGGGTTGACATGGAAGCTATTACGGGATAAAGGCGTCTGATACTTTTCTAGTGAATGGGGGGCCAAACAGTAAACAGAATTTATATTCTTATAAACGTATATACATCTTGATGAAATTGATGGAGGCCTTGCAGTACATATCGGGAAAGAAAACACACAGAATTCTGACCGGTTTCGTCTTTTATTCCTGGCTTTATGTATACTTGATTGGTTCATTGTAGCAGCTTTTTTTCAAATACGCAACAAATACCCGTATCAACAATATGCATCCAAACCTTAACCGTAAATTATTTTGGCATGTCATTCTTTTAAATCTGTTGGCATACATACATCGTTTCAGAATTTTAACAATACTTCCAAAACTCTTTTAATTTTATATTCGCACAGGGAGATATACTTTTCCAAGCTTTGCATATCAAGATCTAATTCATCTCAGAAATTCCTAAACCATCTACAACATTCTACACACTCTTATCGTCTACATTTTTTGCCAAAATCTTCAGTCACATTTAACACACATAATTATGAAATCCTTGCATCTTCGAGTTTATGCCTAATGTGAAAGATATATAAAGGGTGAAACGTTCCATTTATTCAGCCCTAATTGCTACTTGGGATTAGGTGCTTCTGCATTAGGGGATTACGGTTATTTACATTATTTTCATATGGGGACAATCACAGCCTAAGTCCAATCCCTCAGGACCAAAGATCTTCATGCAACAGAAGATAAGGAAAATTACGTCCATCCCAGATGCATCATGGTATTATCAAGTTGAGCTAAACGTTTGTTTGTGTTTTTACCCATAATGAAAAGTTCAAACAAAGCACAAAGAAACGGAGTTTACTTATCAAAAGCTCAGTACCGCTTTCGTACCTAATGGCCGCTTTGGAGGAAATACTTTCGCCACCGCCTCCACGTTATTGAACCGCCGTTTGCGCAGGAAGTGTGCCATGGACCAGAAAAGGTGGTAGTATGATGGCACAGGTTCCTATAGTTTGTGCAAATTGCGGTGTGCTGGGGCACTGTCATGCTATAAAAGTGCACATCAGACAGAGTAGCGGGCCTTCATTACTTGACCTAATATCTGAAGAAGATCCATTTTTCATCTCCAGTTACAATCCGCTGTCAGAAACGAACATCTCGGGGGTAAGCTAGCAGTTGCAAAGAACCGTCCTTTGTTATGTCTGGCAGGAGTAAACTCATGGGGTAAACAGGCTAACGACAGTGCCTGTTCATCAACCTGAGTTAGTGCTTTGGAAAAAGCCTAGTTATGCTTCATCTTTAGCCGTCTGAACCTTAGTTTGTCTTTGAGGCTTATGCCACCTTCTTTGAAGCGCTTGAATCATTTTCCTCCGTGCGTTCGTCCTGGGTCTTTCACGTCATTGAATTCTTTCGCCGTTGTCTTTGCACTCAGTCCTTCTTTCCACAGGTAATGCAAAATGGCTGTAATTGCGTCTTTTTTTCGCCAGACATTTTTAGCTATGAAACAAACAAACAAACAAACAAACACTTGAACGAAACAATAAACATGAAGAGAAGAAAAACATGAAGAGACTAGTATCTTTATGAGGCGGAAAAAATTCTAAAATATTTTTAGTAATTGCAGAACTCTTTCACCAAGATTCTGAATCGATGAACTTTAATTTGTTAGTGAGAATTATTAGTATTTTTAGAAAAAAAAATGGACACAGAGTGGAACTTTGTCAAAGCACTTTTATATTTTGCTTCGACAAAGGATAGTCCCTATCCGAAACGTCAGCTTTTTTTAGGGTTTTACCACTCCGTGTCCAATTTTGTTTTATTCCAGAGTTTTGCGTCTCGTCCTTCTTTTCTTCTATTATAATTTTAAAAATATAATTAGATATTGAAAGTATGTAGCAAACCGCTTTGAAACTCAAAACAGTAAAATGAAGTGATAAATTCTCATTGCAGATTTTGCGGTCAGAAAAGAAAGATAACCGCAATTCTCCCCTGCATAGCTACCAAACTTTGTTTACTCTTTTCGCCATTAGCAGTTAAGCCTGAGATGGTTACTCTTGTCCTGTACAGGAGCTTGAGAAATATGCTACAATTAGTATTCAAAAGTTAAATATCAGAAACAAAACTTCAGCATAAATAAATAATAGATCTGTGATGCTGACGTGTTCTACGGTGGCCAGAGAATGTCCAAAGGGTCTTTCAAACATTGCCTTATACTCTGAATCTAAACATTCTCATTTTTGTCTAGAGACGTTTAGCTCTTTTCTTTAGCAGTTTTTGTATAAGTCACTGTTATTTTTATATAAACGATACTAATAAGAACTCCGCAGCTTAGATCTTGAAATATAGTAAAGAGAATAATGTTGCTTCGAGAACTTCTCTCGAATTAAACTTTCGGTATTCTGAAACTCTGCTGGTGTACCCTTCCCAAGCATAATACACTGTAGGAGTTTATATTGAATGATTGTTGTGTGGACCATAAAAAATAATGACCACTATTTAATTTAAAGTCATACTAAAGTAGACTTAATAGCCGTAAGTTCTTACCTGAATAATAAAAGGAAGCGCTAAAATTCCGGATCAATCACTTCCTTCTCAGAGTCATTCATGGTTGGCCCTGAAGATTAACCAGGGAGACTAAATAAAACCTATTACTTTGGCCGAACTTCTTATAACAAGGACAAATGAAGGTGAACACATCTAAGAGAATTCACCATTACCCCGTCGCGAAGCATTTATACAACAACGAGCAACAACCACCATCACTTCTTAATATTTTGCATGTTAAAGGCCTTTGGTTAACTCCGTTACAGTTTCTTATATTATGTAGTCCTATGCATTTTCTGGGCCAGCGTTTTCTATGTGATTGCTATATAATTTGTAGCCTTCTCCACTTCCTTTGCAGCATTTTACATTTTCGATTTCATTAGCGTTCTAATAAATATCCAATTCAGATATCCACTCTCAATTCTTGTTACAATTATTTTTTTCATTAAAGTCGTTTCTGAATCTTTTAATGGAAGCAGATTGATCTAGCATCAATGTTTCTTTTTTGGTTATCTGGTATTCTTTATAAATTTATTATTAAAAAGCGTGTATTTGTTTTTAACATACATACATTGCTTTCTAAATCTATCACGACGTGAAAAAATATTCTGATGTTTCTTTCTGTAATACACAACCATTATAGTCACTCTCCCATTTTTTTTTTAATTTTGGGCATTTTTAACAATTAAATCAAACACAATTACATTCAGAGCTTAATTTCAAAGTTGTCCTCTTGTGCGATTTGGTTCGAATTTTTACGGTTAAGACATGGGACCTGTGTTTATATTCATGTATATTCTCAGATAAATCCTGCCATTAAATTAAACATGATCTTCCTTAAATAAGCCCAAAACCCTTCTTTTGAAGAAACTCTTCAATTTTGCAATAACTCGCATCACCTTAAGACCATAAAAAATATTTACAAGCTCCTAAAAGACTTAGAAAATTAAACTTAATTACCAAAGAATAAATTTCAAATGATATCATAAATGTTTCAATTTTTATTTAAATTTTTTGATTGATCTATAAACACCATAAACGCATTTCACTGTATTTCCATAAGGCTAATTAACTTGACTATAGGGAAAGGCATTGATTATTTTACAACTTTACAGAGATTTAATTTCTGACGAGGACTTATAGCCAATTATGAGTAATTGCAGGCTGTATTTCATTTATATTTTTAATATATTTCATTATAAAAATTAATGCTCACAAAAGTTAGATGAAATCCAATTTAAAGGAATAATTTAAAAATTAATATAACAATTATCCTCCAGGGGCAAAAAATTTGTGCCACACATGTTTAGCTTTTCCTTCGTGACGTAAGAGCTGATGAGGTCGAGCACCCGCTCTAGCTCTCAGGGAAATGGGAAAAAACTTATATAACTTAAAACTATTCAGTCATGTCCATATAATTCTTAAACCAAAAGCAAAATTCGTAATGGTGGGGGTGGGGGTCTTACGTTCAGTAGTAACCTCCCTCAAATTCTAAATTGAAACTCTTACTTTTATTTCTTGTGCCATTGTCACTTTAACCCTTTATTACCAGCGAATAATGAATTGCAGAGCTGCAAATCATATGTCGCTCAATCCATCTGCTAAGATTCTTTGAGATCTTCATGAAATTAAATGCCGTCTAATTAGAAATTATCCTAATTCAAATCCAAAAACCCCTCGAACATGCATCACCGTTTTCTTTTTTCATTTTATTATAATAATTTTTTAATTTTTTTATGGACCGAGCATATTACTTCAAAAATTTATAGGAAATTTGATAATTTATCTAAAGCATAAATTTAAAAAAAGAAAGAATAAAATAGAATTTTGCTACTATTTAAATTCATTTCAAACTTCTTGATAATGAAATTTAAGATATCATTGAAATACAGACATCATAAATCTATCCAATATTTTATGTTTTTAATTTTCCAAATATAATTACTTTAAATTTACTTTTAAATATTAAATTTTTAGCGTTACTAAATATTGCTTAGTTTTTATTAACAAATAATGAATTCATTCAGCTCATTCAAATGGCAAAAAAAAAAAGAAGGGAAAAGCCCCCTAACTTTTACGAAAGAAAAAACATACCGAATCGCCAATTTTACTTCATAATACGGAAGAAGAAAACAGTTTGAATGGATATTTTTATTTTTTCCGCTTTGCAACTGAATTATAGGCCAGGAAGTATTTTTATTATATTAAGCTTTATCAAAGTTTTCTAGAGAAAGCTCTTTTTACTTTTTGTTTTAAATGGGCTAGAACCCGTAATGCTTCGTAATAAACGCCTATAAAGGCTCATGTCGGGAACTAAACCGAAGTTCAAATATTTTTTAATGATTATGTGGTTTAAATGTATTGTACAAAGCCGTTTTATTTTAACCTTTCCCTCTGCAAGATCAGTTGGGTCAAAGTTCCTTGAAATTGTAGGCTGCAGTAAGACAAGGAACGTGAAAGCCGCTTTGCCTTAACATCCCCTCCTGTGCCCGCCAAAAACAGAGCCTTCTGTCCCCCTTCTTTGACGCCGGCAAAAAGCCTAATAGGGAGCCACGCTGTCTTAACACACCATCACTCGCATGAAATGATAGGAGCTTACAGTATCATTCACAAATTGACAACGTTTCAATGTGTATGCTAATGAATCTGTACATTAATACTAATGTAACCGCAGAAGTAAATAATAGAGGACGTTTAACTCTTCAAAGGGATATCCGTTCCCCTTTCACAAAACCGTTTGCTTTTAAAGAGAATTTCAAATTAAAATAAGTTTACGGGCGTCTCTTTTTTTTCTGATCGTAAACCTATGGAGGTGCGATTGGCATGTTTATTCTTTCTTCCAGGAGCGTCTCCGCTCTTCCCCCTCGGAGCTCACCCCATTCGCTCCCTCAAGGAAATAACTCTTCAAATGACAAGATGACAAGCTGATTATTTATTGTAGTGTGCATGTTATCTCTTTTTTTAATTTATTTAATTAAAAGTTTTCACAGTATAAATAAAATTGTGTAGCAGTGGATTGCGACGCTAGGAAAAAAAAAGAGCGAAGAATGTAAAATACTACAAATATAATAGGACGTTGGCAGCAGCAAGGCCATTTGTCAAGGAAGAAATAAGGAAAAGAAAGGAACCAGTGATGAGAGGGATATGTGATTATGGAAGCTTTATTTTTTTAACGTGAATATATATTTATTAATTAATTGAAAATATGCAGCTTTGTTGTAAAATTCGAGTAGAAAGATGAGCATCAATTTTTTGGAAGAATAATCGCGATTAAACTGTTTGGAATTACACAATTTCTTTTTTTTTTTTCCTATAAACTTATATAAGAGTTCAAATTCCTTCCTTATGATTTCGTTTTCCTCGTTCGTGCATAAAGTAGATGTAAATGCACCGACGTTTATTTCCACCCCCCTCACCGTTCGACTTTTTAAATAAAGTTTATTTTTCAATTCATAAATTACACGCGAAGACGAGGAGTGAGGATAACTTGATTTGCGAGGCCTTGAGGCGGAAGGGAGGGCGGCTGTTCGATGCCGTTGCCGCCGCCGCTGCCTCGCCATTGTCTGCGCCGCAGTCTGTTATTACGTGGAAGGGGGACGAATTCAAAACGTCCACGGCCGGCGCGAGGAGCGAAAGAGGGCACGGACTGTTCCGCCAATCAGAGTCCTCCATCGACATGGCGTGGTTGGCGAGCCCCATTTATTCTGGTCCGTCTAGCGTGTCTAGTTTGGCTGAAGGCCCAGAAATGACTCTTATTATTGGCCCAAATAAAATCCCGTCCTCGTCATCAACCCGTCCTCGTCATCAACCTCTCCCTTGGTTTTGTCTTTGTGCTTCCTTCTCTTTCTTTTTTCCTCCCAGCAGTTGAATTTTCAGATCTGAACGAGTAACTTTATTTGGAACCTTTTTTTTTTCAGTATTAACGTACGTTCAAGGTCAAGTTTCATGTTGAGAGTTCTTGTGTTTCATAATAGTTCACCTATCACTTTTCTCAATTACCATCACCCCGATGTTTACAGAGGGGAAAGCCCTGGAATCGTGCTGATTTTTTAGATGAAACGTGACGTTAGTCTGTGATAATTCTGTACAAGGCTGTGAAATCGAAGGAGCCATTCCAATATGACGTCAGAAAAACTTCGCTTCCATTGTCTTTTCTTCTTCCGCTCATTGACTCAAGTTTTATTTAGCCCTGTAATAGATTTAGCTTCTACTAAAAATTGATGGAGGCCTTGCAGTGCATGGCAGGAAAGAAACACACAGAATTCCGACCGTTTTCGCATGTTATTCCTGGCTTTATCATTGTATCTTTGTATAAACTGCAAGGCCTCCATCAACTTCATCAATAAGGACAATAAAGAGAACTCTCCATTTCATAGCATCTACTATAAAAAAACTTTCATTCCTTCCTTGATGATAGTTTACATCATTTATTGAAAAAAAATTACATAAAAAACAAACGATCCCTTTCAAATGTTGCTTCCTCCCTTTTTCCCGCCAAAATCAACTTATTGTTGAAATTCTTTAGATTCACTGGTTGTTACAATAGATTTTACGAATTGCTTTCCGATTCTGAATTCTTTAAATTGACGGATGAAATTTTAATTTGAATTAAATCTGCCTTTCATAGTATTCTCTGAAAATGGGGGAACCTGCATGAACTATTTTGAAAAACTCAATGGAAATATCACCTTTTCAAACGTGAAGTATTTATTCGTATTATCGCTTTATCCTAAATCTTGACAGGATTTTCATTCGCTTCTTTTGCTCTACAAAACAACAGGAAGCATCACTCAAACTCTAGTGCGCAATACAAATTACGACAAAAGAATTTGATTTGATAATATTGAATTCAATCGTATTTCCTTCTATATTCCATTGAATTATGGTGGATTATATACATATATTTTTTTTCATTTGATGACATTATCCAAACAACTGTTAACAATATCTAACCATAAATAAGTAATAACGCATACAGAAAACCATTCTAGTCTCTGGTTTAATGGAATTTTGTGGATTTATTTTAGTCATTGTCCTTCGATATATTTATTTTTCTCCTTTCTTCTTTCAAAGTGACAACCATCTCAGTCAATTTTGGTTGTTTCCTCCTTCTAGCTCTTTGCAAACTTTTTTGGACGTGAATCAGGCCAAGGCTTAATACAATGCAATTAAGATCACAAGGGAACATTTAGCTAGAATATAATAAAGAGCAACTCGAACTTTTATATGCATCATGCTATGTAAATTAGATTTCAGTTTGTCCTTTTGAGATAGCGCAATATACCGTTTTCTGAGCTTCACTAACATTTAGGTAACCCGATAGCTGAGACATAGATTCTTCACTTCTCTTCTCCACTGGGTCGCGGGTTTAAATTACGCAGAAAACATGGGTGTTTAATCTTGCGTGTGAAAATGAACTGCGTTTAGAAAAGGCTTGAACATCTGTTAAGTTAATTCCGATAAATAAAGAGGCACAAATAATTTCGTACAGATCTTAACAAAACAAACCAGACAAACTACAAATTCAGTCGCCCTTCCAAATGGTAAACTATCTGTCATTATTCGTTCCAAAGCACTGGACCATCTTGAAAGCAGAAAGTGCTGGAGCGTAGGCTTTCCGGTTCTTGAATCCGTCGGGTTGCGGGTTGGGGTCCTACTGTGGACATGGATATTTGTGTTTGTCTCCAGTAGGACAAATGGACTGCATAAAAGATAACAGTCATGTGGAATACTCTGGGTTGTGGCGCAAAATGACCTAGATGTTGACATTCCCATAAACCTAAAGAAACAACCAATATACCTATCAGAAAGTTCAGTGAAGACTCTAGGAGTACATTGGAAGCCAGTGGACGACAACTTCAGATTTCATGTCAATAAGTCATCAAGCGATACAATGAGCAAGCGAACTATTATGTCACAGATAGCACGCTTGTTTGATCCTCTGGGATGGATCAAGGCAAAGATTCTTATCCAAAATTTGCGGTTTCTGGAATAGAATGGGATGACTGTGTACCTCATGCAATCCATAAAGAATGAAACAGATTCAAGACTGAATTACCCATATTAGAACAAATTTCAATACCGAGATTTGTAGCAAATCAAAACACTAAAATCTAATTACATGGGTTTTGTGACGCATCAGAGGTCGCTTATGGAGTAGTAATTTACATCAGATCAACAAACGACAATGGTAATGTGAATGACTATTTGCTATGTGCAAGGACAAGGGTAGCTACGACCAAACGAGCATCTTTACCACGTCTTGAACTTTGTGCAGCAAACTTTAAATTAGTTAAAAGAGTAACAGTTTTCTTTCCTTACAATCAAACAATGTATGCTTGGAGTGACTCAACGTAGATAAACAACCATCCAAGCCGCTGGAAACAATTTGTTGCAAATCGAGTATCAGAGATACAACAGTATTACACCCCTATTCATGGTACTTTGTATCAACACAATGTAACACTGCAGATATAATATCAAGAGGAACGATGATATCAAATATTGCTACAATCGCTGGGTTATAGGCCAGATTCTTACAACAAACAAATTGGCCAAATCCAAATCATTGTAATCTTGAGACTTCTCCTGAAGAACGTAAAGAGATTACAACGCTCTCTACAACAAGAGAATCCCCCTTGTTTAATCGCTCTTCCAGTTTGTCCAAGCTTTTAGGAGTTACTGTCACTTATCCACTTTTTTAATAACTGCAAGGTAGGAAGGACTAAGAAGATATTAGGTTCACTAAAACTTGAATAATTAGGCACAGCTCTCATCAAGTGGATACTAGAGTCGAATAGGAAGCATTTCCAGAGTTCATTTACAAGTTTCGAACGAATCAAACGAGCAAACACGAGTACATGTCTCTGGCACCATTTTTGGATTCACACGGGTGGAAGAATATGTCACTCCAGTGATACGACACCAAACCCATAAATGCATGAAATGCTTTAGAGATTCGATTGCTACTCTGCAACAACCATTAGGAGACCTACCACCATCACATGTACAAGCTGCTAGACCATTCTTTATTAAAGGAGTGAATTATGGAGGGTCCTTTCAAATCAAAGCAACAAAGGGAAGTTGCGGAAGGTATACATTGCTAGCTTTTCAACGAAGGCAGTACACAGAACTTGTTACTGATCTTACCACAGAGGCATTTATTGCTACATTATGACGCCTGTGTACGACATGATATGTGTAAGGAACTGTACAGTGATAATGCTACTAATTTTTGTGGAGCTAACAATGAGTTAGGTGAACTTTATGCATTGACAATGAAGGAACATAATGACGCAATAGCAAACAAGGCATTTCATGGCATTTCATACAACCACGTGGTCCACATTTTGGAGGTATATGGGAATATCTATTAGATTTGTTAAACAACATTTATGTCGTGTCACAATACTAAACTTTAAAGAAATGTACATCATTCTTACGCAATCAGAAGCCCTTATGAACTCAACACCCTTGTGTCCATTGGCATCAGACCCAAGAGACCTTAATGCACTTACACCAGGACATTTATTGATCGGTGAACCACTTGTTTCCATACCAGAATCCAACCTACTGGAATTAAAAGTCAACAGACTGCACGATGGCAACTTTTTCAGCAATTTTCGCAAAGTGTTTGGAAGAGATAACAGCAAGAATTTATCTATCTCAGCTTAAACAACGAGCAAAATGGGTATGTGATCCATCTGCTATCAAGGTGGCCAATTAATTCTACTAAAGGAAGATAATTTACCACCAGTAAATCGGTTAATGGGAAGAATTGTCAATCTGTGTACACCCTGGAAGAGATGGGATTATTAGACTAGTAACTGTGAACTAAAGAGACCAATCACTAAATTGTGTAAAACTTCCTTTCGAGAACTGAGTGAGAAATTTACTTTGTGTTTATGTAGAAATTTAACAACACAATTTCTTGTTGATGTTAGATTTTCAATTCCGAATTGATAAGGAATTCATGGGTAATGATTAAGTAACGTTTGAAATTTGTAACCTTATTCGTAAATCTTTCATTTGAAATGTTGATCACATATTATTTGTCTTCAAACTTTGTTTGTATTATTTGTTAATTTCAATTTTTTTTAAAATTTTGTTTTGAGCATTGAAATTGTTATTTCAAAGTAGGTGGGAATGTTGGAGTTTCGCATTGTTTTTAAACGGATGTTCTGTTGTTTACTAAATGAAACGCACACGAGAGGATAGTGTAAACAAAGAAAAAAGAAGCTGTTAAGAAGTATTGATTTAACATGAAAAAATATAACAACTGTATTAAACCAAAAGTAGGCCTTCCATATTCTTGGCCCAGTCAGATAACGGAACAATTATATCGAATTGTCATGAAATCACTACTAGACAGAGTTAAGCAATTAATTACCACTCCAAACACAGAAATTATGAGATCATGATTAATACGAGTGATTGCGCATTTAGTGCTGCCAAACGCAATAAACTGGAGACCAAAAATGTTACTTTACTTTTTGATGTATCTTCGCATAATCTCTTTCTTTACCATTCATTTTATTCTTTTTATAAAGAGCTTTTCGTACATGGCGTTTAAAATTTTAAGAGGAACCAGCTAAATTTAAGCTAATTTTTAAAGGGTGTTGTTGTGTTCTTCTATCATCAATGCCTAAAAGGGGTCATGTGCTTTGAATGAATGTTGCCGACTAACAACAAGCTCTGTCATACATCGTTTTTTTCTATTTAACTTACGTGGTCTTAGCAGTAAGAATACTGTATAAGTAACTATGGCGTGACAATTTTCTCCTCAAAAATATACTCATGGAATTGCTCTTGGACGCCAAAAATATACCTGCTCAAATATGCTCATAGCTCGCAGAAAATTATTTTTTAATTTAGAAAAAAGGTTTTCATCTTTGGGATAGATGTGGTATTCTGAGCTATCCTACAGATGTCTCGGGCATATCCTTATCGTATATGAATATCCTGACGGAAAAGCGTCATCAGTGAATTTAAAGACACGAATACCATAGAAGGAAGAACCCTGTAAAGGAAGAACATTTAACTTTCGTTTTGAGAATTTACGAGAATCTTCATTTTGACGTCTGTACATTAATATACATAATAAAACATTTCAATCAAAGAATACATAAAGGCTACTGAGAAGTGGTGTAAACCGACCAATATCTTAATAAACCTTTGTCTGAATTCTTTAGACCTTATCCTTTACTTTTGAATAAAAAAATATGAAATACAAAATCCTAATTTAAGTAACTGCAACTTACAACTGCCAGAGTCATGATCCTTATATAATTCCTAGAAACGTAAAAATCATGAAGAACCAAACAATTGTCATTACCAATCTAGCACAGATAGCCAATAAAGAATCATCTTGCCTACAAAAAAATAGAACTAATAATAAAAATTCGTCGTCTCTTTAAATTATTTGGATAGAGAACAGTTAATACCTTCCATATAAAAACGCACAGACTTCAACAAAAAGTGTGGATAAATTTTTAAAAAAATTAAAAAATGTACATTTTTGGACTGAACGTTTATTATTTATTATTGAACGTTGCAATAAATGAATTTATTTTTTTATTTTTTATGCATGTTTTTTATTTCAAGTTAAAAAAAACAAACTAGTTACTTTGGCTCGTGACTTTCTCCTCAGTATATACTATCACGTCTTCACTTATGAAATAATATCGGCCTCGGTGGCTCAGCGGTTGTGTGATCGCCTCTGATGCCCTAGTACGCGGGTTCGATTCTGGCCGAGGACGACGAGGATTTTTCAGGGGGAAATCCTGAGATCACGCACTTCCTTCGGAAGGGAAGTAAAGCCGTTGCTCCCGTGTAGTCGTTTGCCGGCTGCACGTTAAAGAACCCTTGCGAGGCAAAATTTGCGGCCCCTATAACGCCGTCCTGAAATGGACGTTAATACCAAACAAACCAAACCATCACATATGAAATAAGAAATTATATATTTCAATATCCATTCACAAAGCATATAAACAAAATGCATAATTTAAAAATAAAACAACCTTCATCATTTAATTCATTCCATATATTATGAAAGGTCATTTAAAAAAAATGAATACATTTACGTTATATTGTTTCAGTGTAGTAATATAATTCATCACTTACACTAAACTACTTTTTTAGTACGAAATTTAATTAATAACATTAGTGGAGTGACGGTTTCTTTTATACGATTTATATTAATTTTAATTATTAAAAAATATATTTATAAAGAAAATATTAACACAGATACAACAGTTTTAAGGGGAACATCCGTATAATATTTAACGTTTACATATTTGGTCAGAAGAAAGAACATAGAATGAATTTTAGATTCTTCAAAAAGTTTATCCAGAAATAGGCATACGCCATTGTCTGCATTCTTACTGGTTGGTTGGTTGGTTGGTTTTTAGTTTAACGACCCACTCAGCCGCAGAGGTCACATAGAATAAACAGTCAGGCTTGGAATTTTTTGCCTAGTTGAGACTTTTTAAAAACATACAGGTAGAAAACTACAGGGAAGCCATGATTACACTTTACTTCTGGAAGAAGGCATGATTATGGATTTTTTCGAACTCGCCATTTTCATCTACAAATACATTCGCACTTTCTATTTCACCATGATCCAAGAGTAAAGAAGAGAAAAAGGCTGCAAAAGAATAACGATTGAAGAAAACTAAAAGTATTTTTAATTCGATATTCTGCTGGGGGAATTGTATGCATACCATTATAAAAAATGTTGAGCTGACTTGCATATGAATTCTGTTTGTAGAATATTTCTTTTACTTTTAAAAATTCTGCGTTAATTGTAATAATTGGCTGACAAAAAAAAAACTTCGCGAGAATGTTATTTTAAATTCCCCTTCGGTAAATATTATGGTATTAGGCATTAAAAATAGATCACAAATAGCAACATGAAATGTGTCCAATCTCTACTCAATTTTCATGACACGTAAATAAATTAAGAAGGACAAGCTGCAACGATAAGGAAAAAATATCGCAAAGAGTGAATAAAATAGCAAAATTTCTTCTTAGATTTAGATAAAGAAGTCTTCTTGAAACCTTTTAGAGATTTTCTTTTCAATATGACTCACATAAAACGTGATTCTTTGCAAATTATGTATGTAACTAATTGAAATATACTGATTGAACTTAAAATAATCACCATTAATAATCCTGATTAATTAAAACCCTTCTTTTTAATAATCATCACATTCTTCGTTAGACTACTAACCGTGTAAAGAAGTCTTTTTTTAAATTTGATTTTCAACTTCTTAAGCCAGTGTCTATCTGTCATTGCTTCTTCCTAAATAGAATTAACCAACAGTTAATTAAATTCTCCTGAGATTTCTTGCGAAAACATCAAATTTTAATTTAGATTTCAATTATCTTTCGTGTTAGAAGGTCGTGGGAAGAAGAGGAAAACACCATAACCGAGAAATGATCTGTTTATTAATTGATAGTAGATTCGTTTTTAATTATCTGTCGCTTTTCCTTTTTGTCTCTCTTTTTCTTTTCTTTTTCATTTCGGCGACTCTCTACTAGACAAAAATATGATTTTGAATTCCTTCAATTCTTCCTATCACTTTCTTTCTTGTATTCCCCTCTCCCACCTCCTCCTCATTTGATTGTGCAATTTGCTAATTAATTTGGCAAGTGATTTTGTATTGTTTCGCAAATGAATTTCTTTCGCACTCTTTGGCTTCTTTTCTCCCTCGCCAAGTTTTTGTTGAATCAATAATGACGTAATGGGAACTCTTGAAACGAAGAGCCAGTGTCTATTTCGACATTTCATTCCACCATCTAATTATTCAAATCTTAAAACTTAGTAAATGAGATCTTTTTATTTTCTTTAAACGGTCATTGACAGTAGACTGCAACATTATATTTTTTTGGATGGACTGTCAACTGTTAGAGTTATCTGCTAAATAATCGCTTCTATTTTAGATGATTTATTTTTAAAACTTGAAAAATTAAGAATCTGCAGACATGTGGAATGTAAAAGTTGTAGGCACTTTTAATCTATAAATGAACGATAATATAAATAAATTCATTATTAACATGCTCCATTAGAAGCTGTAAGCCTAACATAAGTTTTCTTATCAAGCCCAATTTTTCCTAGTTAATCCTCTCTACAAAGTTGCAACAACATCTATCTATATATATAAAGAAGGATGTTTGTGGGTCTGTCTGTGGGTCTGTCTGTCTGTGGGTCTGTTTTTTATACAAATCTACAGTTTTATTCCGATCTTGATAAAATTTCGCATACATGACCTTCAAAGCATGAGGAAGGTCACTGTCTACCTCAGATTTCGGAAAAATAATAAATATCGATAAAAAATCGATATTCATGGTTATGGCAAGGCATTTTAATGAGAAATATCTCATGACCAACAATGCAAGGCAAAGTTTGTACAACAATAGGTATCAACAATGGTATCAACACGCAATTCACAAACGCTCTGCATGAACAAACAATCAATATCTCATGACTAACAATGAAAGGAAAAGATTGTGCAAGTGTAATTATCCCGGGCAACGCCGGGTACCTCTTCTAGTATCAAATATGCACATTTTTAAAGACCGTCATTTGAGTACAAGATCTAAAAATTTGAACAACATCCTCCTCATATTCATAGGTTAAATTTTCAATAGAGAGTTGGTTATCAATTTAGAAACGGCCATGGCAAATTATAAAATTTCACTAGATTGATATTGCCTGCTTCCTTTAACAACTGAACAAGATGAAGTTTTAGAATAACAATCAGGTAATTGCATATATGCATAATTCTACATTTGAATTAGTTAGAATGTACGCGAGATACTAAAATATGAACTTTCTCCAAAAAAAACACTATGTAAAACTTGTCTGTCGTTTATTAAAGCCCAATATGTTGTTGACTTTTCCCAATGGAAACTTTTTTGCAAATATATTTTCTTTTATTTAGAGTCTTTTCCTAGAAGATGTACTAGTGCATTGGAGCTGGGGGCAACCATTTTGAGAGGCTTCCTCGACATTGATTTGTTACTTTCTTTTTATTCTTATTGCTTATATCATTTTAGTTTTGTAGTTCAATGTGATGTTTTGTCCGTATGCAGAATAGAAGTGATCTGCACTCTCAAATTTTATTTATTTGCTTTAACAACTCTACAAGAAAATAAACAAAAGTCGATATCTCACTATATCTCACACACGATCGAAACTAGTTGTAATGTTTATAGAACCTTTTTTGTTCCATTTGAACCATACAATGTTCCTAAACAATTATGCTGGATAAGTTTGTGTCACCCTGTATAGTAAACAGAGAAAAGATAAAGAAAAGCAAATTTAAACACAAAGTTGGCATTCTTTTATCTCTTAAATGGGGATGAAAATTTTAAGTTTTAAAAAATGTCATCCTATTAATTCAAAATAAAGCCCCAAATAATTTATTATTTTATTGCTAAAAGTATTCATAGAGATTTGGCAACCCCGTATAAAACTGACTTTATATTTATATAATCTTATAATTGATTATACTTAGGTTAAAGATGTATTTGAAGAATGTTTCAAAGTATTTATTTTTTTTCGTTAAAGGTTTCGAACCTGTTTAAAAATGGTGAACAACGGAGCATCAAACATGGTGGGAAAACTCTTCTTCAATATCGTTCAAACACGTTGTTTCGTCCTCAAATCAGAAAGAGTTTGTTCGAAGAGGTCATGGTGGGGGAAGTGCTTGAAATACGAGTTACAGAAAACAGCCCATCTTCGAGACGCCATTCCATTTTGATGCTTTCAAGAACTATCCATCGTCCTCCCTTATGCAGACATTATCTCTTCATAAGCCTACTTATCCTCCCCTTTCATTTAACTTATTCTTTAAATTATTGATCTTCACTTATTTTTATTGCTTATAGGTTTCCATTATCATGGAAATTAATTTATTTAATGAGTTTTAAGTATACATTTCATTTGCATTCCAGAACACAGGTGGGCAAATTGAAGGGAAAAGAATTCCCTTCTAAATTTTCCTTTTATCGCTCTTAAAATTAACTTTGGGAACTCAGATTCCGAATCTGGCGACTATGTGTTCTTGTCACAGTGATGACCTGGTAAGGGTTATAAACGTTTTGCAAACCTGGCAGCACACCCTTTCGCCTTTGCCATCAAGAGGAGGAAAATGGAGAATTCAGTCTCCTTCCCCCGTCATTTTTGTATATATTATGGAACCAAAAAATAACAGAGAATGCCCTTGAATAAAATACGCAACTGTTAAAGAACTGCGTGTATTTTATATTAAATTAAAAGCGCACGTTCTTCAACGTTGCAAAATTTTAGAACAAACCAAGAAATAAGTTCATCTGGCGGAAAGAGTTACTCGAGTAGTGGAAGCCATATTAAGTCGGAGTGGAAGATTTCTACATTGATATTCAATTTACGCTTAGAGTGTCACGTGAATTTCAGTATCACGTGATCTTAGTTAGCCTATCAAGAGAGACCACATCGCCAAGATTTAAAAGCACCATAAACGTAGGTTTTAAAATTTCTCATTCGTTCATATTCATAGAACTTCAGCATTGCTGACGAGCATCTCACTTGTGCATTACCACTGCCGACGAATAAGGCTTGTAAACTTTATTAGCGGTTGTTTCTTTTGCCTAAAAGGTCTTAGTCAATATGCTTGAAATGAATGGACAAACGAACAAAATGAATAAATAATCGAACAAGGACTGTTGATGAATGTTGATAGATAGAGATCGCATATTATGTTCCTCGCAAATCAAAATGTGTACATAATATTTTTAAAATACGTGAAATTAAATTTTCGAGTGTACTTTAAACACTTGTTAAACTATTTTAGAACTTAAGTACATTGAATATTTTATAATCTTAGAAGAATTTTAAAAAATGGTTTGTAAATTAATGAAACGAGAATGTTTTTTCCAGTTTGTATAAATGTGTATCTTATTGTTGTTAATAACGAAAAAATTATTAATGTAAAATTCTAGGATATTCATATAATGTACATATTTTTATTATGTTTGTGAAATTTCTGCTGTCTAGACTATTTTAATGTTGTTTGTTCTTTATTTGTAAATGTAAAAAACTTTTATTTATTGATGAACACATTTTTTTTGAGCCACTCACTCTTCACATTCTTGTTCTCCCAGCTCTCTCAGCTTCTCGAAAGAAAATAACAGTTAATAAAAAAAAAAGGCAAAAAGAAGAAAACGTTCATGTCTGTAATGAAAAGGTGCTTTGGATCCAATTTTACATTATGACCTCTATTAGAACTCGTAAAATTTAGCAACATCTCAAGTGACGATTACACTATAATACATTCGTCTCTGGTTTATTTAAGCACCTCCAAATCCATGTCAGTCGTTAAATGTTTTTTTTTTTAATTTTTCGATAATTTTAAATTAATATTACGAATATGGTGGCATCCTCACAAATGTGTATCTTCATTTTATGTTAACGTATCCAAGATCACGATTTTGTATGTCATATTTTGTAAATAATTTAACCTTTAATTTAATTATAGGTAATTTAGTATTTCCGTAAATTATTTTGTGATTCTTTTCAGTTTCCTTCACCATGACCTATGTAATACAGTGTTCAAATCCATGTTTAACGTTGGCCACTTCCATTTCTTGGAATTCTACCTCAAACTGCGGTTGATTTATGCTGGCAATTGTCTGTAATGTTGAAATGATGATACGATGATGCCCTTGTATTTTGACACACTTCGACTGACATTCTAAAAATATATGCTTTTGAGACGTAAACAAGTTCTATAGTGAGATGTAATGCATTATTTCAGGCGTTTCATAAAATATTGCTTCTTTCTTTTTCATTAATTTTCTCCAAATATGTGGACGCTGTTCAGAGATTGTATCCAATATGGAGGCTATAAATTATGAATTGTTATGTAATTCTCATCCTAAACAGTCCTAACTGTTGAATTAATGTGTTGAAAATTCACAGTTTGGCCTTTTCAATCTCTCTATTAAAGCTGGTTTAGCGATCGAAATAGTTCTTCCTAGATTCTGTAAATATATTGTTGAATTTTTATTTGTAAAATGAACTATATTCCCAGTTCCCCAAACATATAAAAAAAAAGGTACATAGAAAACCCTTTTTTATTTTTGTCATTTTTTAAAGAAATAAACTAAAATTTTCTATTTTGATTACTTTTAGGTGTTCTGATAATTTGTGTATATTAAAAAATTTTTCGTTTATTGCAAATTGCTTATATAGGAGCAGAAGATCAATTTACTTAAGTCAATCTATCAAAATATATTTTTAGATCTCTGTAAGTTAGAGATAAAATTAGTTGGCTGGTAAATGCAAATTATACTAGCATTAAATACGAGGGGCGTTCAAATTTGACTTGTACTTTATTTTTTGTAAATTTGATTGTTGTAAAAATCTAAACTTTCATTGTAGGGATGGCAACTACCGCCTGTCATGCAAATGCAGCATCACTCATCCGGTTGCCATGACAACCGATTGTTTGTTTAAACAAAATGGCGGACAGCGATGTGTCAACCAAAGTGGAAGAACAAATAATCAAGTTTCTCCACAACGAAGGTGTCAAAGCATCTGAAATTCATCAGAGACTTCATAGACCGTTCACCGAGTCATAGAGTTCTCACACTGCAAGGTGAAATGGAAGAGTTCACTTTAGCACGCTCAATAGGCAAGGCCGTCATAGAGATAGTATACTTTATACCCACATGGGCGATCTGTGAGTTGCTTTTTTTCCACTCAAGCCTGCTCGCAATCGCTCATTGCAGTCCATTGTTAAAGTGCCAGGATTTATGAAAATTAGAGCATTTAAAACAAAAAATTCCCTACCCATTGAATGCAATAAAGTGAACTCTTCTATTTCACTTTACAGTGTGAGAACTCTACTTGTCTCGATCATCCGTCTTTGATTGGTGCCAAAACTTTGAAGGAGGGCGACATCCACCTGCAATAAACCTCATCAGGCAAGACCAGCCTGTGGCATCATCGTACGAACAAGGCACAACAGGCGGATTCATGTCCGAGAATTGGCTTCGATACTGAACATCAGCACCGGCAGTGTGGAGACCATAATCCACGATAAGCTGAAATTTAACAAGATCTGTGCGATATGAGTCCTTAAGCAACTCTCCGAGGACCACAAAATCACCCGGGTGGAAATCTGTTCCATGTTGCTGCAGCGATATGACAGGGAAGAGGACAGCTTCCTAAGGCGTGTTGTGACCATCGACGAGACATGGATTCATCACCATACTCCCGAAAGCAAGCGTGCGAGCATGGAGTGGCGACACACTGACTCACCACGATTCAAGAAATTCAAGATGACACCGTCGGCAACGAAAGTGATGGCGACTGTATTCTGGGACATTGAGGGTATCAATCATGTCGATTTTCTGAAAGAACGTCGAACCATAAATGCACTCTACTAATGTGACATTTTGAGGACGTATCCTGAAGCCGGCATTAAGGAAAAAGCGACCAGGAGTCCTCACCAGTAGTATTCGTTTTCTGCAAGACAATGCCAGACCACACACAACCAAACTGACTATGGACACACTGACGGAACTCAAATGGGACATCTTACCATATTCTCCACACAGATCTCTCCCCATGCGACTATCACTTTTTTTGGACCATTGAAAGAGTTCTTGGGAGGGCAGAGGTACGGCTCCAATGAGGAAGTGAAAAAGGCTGTCCTGACGTGGTTTCGACATCAGCCTGAAGATATCTACAGAATCGGTACCAGATGCTCCCAGAACTATGAAAAAAATGTGCAGAGAAGCAAGGAGAGTTCTTTAAGAAATAACTGGTGTGCGTAGGTTTTTTTTTTTTTGCATTTTCCTGATTTTATAAAAAATACAGTCCAGGTCAATTTGAACGCCCCTCGTAGTAATGGATTAATAACAGTTGAGCATTAAGAACTCGTTAAATTCTTAAAAGGGAAGTTCAGTCAAATATGAATTGTATCTAAAATTTATCAGTTTTAAAAGGTATCTGAAAGGTATAATTTGTTTCGATAATAAATTGATAACAATCTCTTAAAAAGTTAAAATTTTCAGGCACTCTATGAAGCGCTCATGAAGAGTACTAGGACGGTGATGTGATCTGCTGACGCTTTCAACTAGCGTCTGATTATGAGCGCGTGTTTTCCCTATTGATTTGTGTTGGGGAAAAGCTATATGAAAATTTTAATGAAGGAGATACAGCCCTACATGCTTGAACCAGAGTCTGATATCTCTCCCAATAACGAAGATAACGTCAGCAGTGACGAAAATATAGATGAAATTACATCCTATATTTACAAGATCGGTAATGCTATTGAAGCGCTACATGCATTTCTATAGATTCCGGTCTGAAGATAGTGCTGCTTCTCTCTTATGTATCCTGCCGAGTCAGTATGAAGCATCATCGACCGCGTCACAAATTACTTCTGCGAGCAATAGAGTGCTAGAGTGCGTAATGCTTCGTTTTTGCTAATTACTATCGAATATTTTGAAGAAAATTTCGCTATATCGTGAATTGGTAACATAATTTAAAGTTTAAATTTAAATGAGTTCAGTCTCCTTTTAATGGGGAAAATCGTAAAATTAATAAAAACAAAAATTAATAATAAATAAAGTCACCAATCTTGAAAAATGATGAAGGAACTTGTGAGATGGAAGAAAACTCAAAGGATGTAGTCTATTGCAGATGTTGTTGATACTATCAACATTATCTTGATAGTAGAAATAAACCCAGTCTATTGAGGATGTAGATGAAGTCTTGTGAAGATAATGTTGATAGGGGAAAACGATAATCTTGAAGGAAGTGTTGGTTTTGAAATACAGATGAAATTTTGAAGAGGGTGATCCGAATATTTGGGATAAATTTTATATAAAAAAACGTTTTCGAGAATATTTTTATTAATTTTACGATTTTCCCCATTAAAAGGAGACTGAACTCATTTAAATTTAAATTAATCATTTAAACTCCTTAGATCAATAATAATTTAAAGTTATCCAATCGTAGTTTCATTTTAGGTAGACTTCCCCTTTAATATCCTAAAAACAATGGATAATGAATTTTCGGGGATTAATCGTTTAGGGCGAAAGACTTTAATGTTTCCTTTAGTGCAAACTGTTTTGTGAGCGGCATTTAGATATTCGATAATTCATAGAGAACTACAAGAGAAAACACGGACTAATACAAATGCTCACAAACGCAAGTCCAAATGAAAATTCTGTTTAATCTGATTCAACGTAATCTCCACCGGACACAATACACTTTTTGAGCGCGGAAGAGTCAAAAAGTCGCTTTTTAACAAAAAAAAAACTAGTTTTGAAACTCAAAACATACTACGGTTTGTTTAATTGAAAGTGCTTTAAACTTTTCTTTTCCATATAGTCACCAAGTTGATTTAAACATTTATTGTAGCGTGGCCCTAATTTAGTTATTTCTTCTTCGAAAAATTACCGTCTAATATGTGACAACCTTTCTAGTGGTAAAGCGTTAATGAAAGATCCTTTTTCATGGGTCCGAAAACATGGAAGTCACAAGGGGAAAGGTTTCTACTATAGCGTGGGTGTTTCCAGACCTCCTGCTTGAAATGATCCAAAAGGTTATGGTGACGCATGTTGAATGAGGTGTTGCGTTGTTGTGGAGAAGCACAATCCCTTTTGTCAATTTTCCAGGCCTACGATCTATTGCTTTTTCACCATACACTTCGACTAATTGACTATGAATTTCAGTTAGGTTACACTTTTTTTCTCACAAAAAACGAGTTACTGCACAGACTTCTAAAGTGGATGCAATTTGTAAAGACACGTCATCTTTCATAAGTAATAACTACTGACCAGTTCGTCCACGCGATCACTTTTTAAACGATTTCAAGAAGAAAATCAATACTTCCTTCAAATGTCACCTCTTAAAGAAAACAAGTTCTGAGTGACTCTAACTAACTTACCTTGACATATGTTTAATCGATTGCATTACATGAGGTGCTGGAAGTGATCTCAGTTTTCTGCCAGACACATTTCGACGCGGTGCTCCATATTCCTGAACGTATCGGCAAGAACATTTTTGAACAGTTCACGAATCAACTGGATGATCGTGAATTAACACAAATTTACTTCCATCAACATGGAGCAACGAGTCACACAGAGGCAAGGAGCTTACAGAAACTGAGGCCTTAAAGGAAAACGATTGGAACAAGCCTCCAGCTGTGAAAGATTTGAAGGAAAACATCCAACGTGAAACTGCAGCTCCCCCCCCCCCCTCCTCAATATCCTTGCCGATACGTTCAAGAACATGGAGCTCCGCTTCTTTCGTCCATGAAGAAGCCGTCACACACAATAAACATGAAGCACTGCAGGACGGACTGGGTCAGCAACAACGTTCAGGTAGTCCGACTTTCCATGAATATCAGGGGGCCAGTTTCATATCAACAGAAGCTTCTTCATACCATGACCAGAACCAGAAAGAACCTTGAGTTGTCTTGCTGGATTCATTGCTTTTTTAGATTCCCACCAGACCCTCTGCCCATAGTCGGTACAAAATAACCTATATCATGATTCGACGGACCACATAACCTTATTCAAGTCTTCACATGCTCAGTCAGACGTTCCAGATCCCTCAGAAATACTTGAAGCATTTTTACACTTATGTAGATAATCAGGAGTAAATATTTACTTACTTTATCTAAAAGCGCAAACAAAAAAATTATATTTTACTCGGATGTACAAATCAAATTAATCAATAGAATATTCTGATGTAATTTCTAACGCGCAGGTCACATATTAAATAAATTAAATCTTTTATCCTATAAACTAAATAAAGATTAACAAAACAACTTAAAATATTCTTATTGGAGTTTATTTTTCAATAACTATAGAAGAAAGGTTTGTTATCAGATGCAAAATATCTTTTAGAAGTTTAAGTGCTTTTGAGTAGTGCTATCAATATATTTTTTTATATAATGTGCATTTGTTGCATAGTAATGTAGAGAAGCTGATGAAAGATTAGAATCAGTGGTCTTTTCCTTCATTTGAGTAAAATTAAATAACCTTTTCAAGAAAAGTTAGCTTTACTTTTCAACATCTTTTTAAAAATCCTGATTACTGCATCGCATTATCGAGGGAACGTAAATAAAATCTTAGCAGCTCCTATAATCCCTGAAATTTTCTAAATTTTCATTCAAGGTTCCCTACTAAAGAAATCATTTTGCCAAATGTAGACACAATCTTTCATTCTCAAATATCACTTATTACATTATAATTTAATAAAAAAAATAATAAAAAATGTATAAAGATACAAAGGTAGCCATAGATATTTTTTCTGCAAACTTCTGTATCAAAAAATTGTTTCCAATTCTCATTCTTGCTTCTCTGTAACAGGTGCGATCTACTTCTAAATGAGCTCTTAGCAAACTTTGCCAATCTCAAGGGTAGGTGTCCCTATAAAGAAAAGAATGCATCTAACTTACGTTCGTATGTTAATATCGAAACGAATGAAGACCAATACAAAAGTAGAATGACTGAAAGTCAACAGCCGGGGAGGAAGGATCAAGAACCTGAAAGGAGTCACTAAAGAAAATGGAGATAAACAAAAAATTTGAAAGACAAGATAAAGAAGAAAGAAGCGAGATACAAATGAAAAAAGTGGCAAATACTTTGACAAAATAGGCAAAAAAGGGGTTGCAAAATAGAAATAAATATAAAGCATTCAAGACAAAGAATTAGATAGAGAATGAATAAATAATTAAATATTGGAGTAAGAGAAACATGGAGGAATAGCAGGTGAAACTTTTACCCTATAAAGACTCGAAAAAATATGAAGGATTAACATTGAGATAATACGTTGTATGTTATCATTTATATTCTTCTTTTTTATACAGTACCGTATTTTCGCGTCAATAACCCGCGGAGTATACAGTTTTTACGTCTCGAAGAGGGGGGTGCGGGGATTTAGGTGGGTGCGGGTTTTAATTTTTTTCTTTTCTTTTCTAATGAAGGTAGATTGTGAACTTTCCCGACCGCTCTAGCCGCCATAGGTTAGATTAGGTTAGGCAAACCTGGCACCAAAGGGATTCCAGGGCACTAATAATCCAAAGCTTTACAGGGAAGATTATTGCATTTAATTAAAAATTTGAACTGTACATTGTATATACTGTATAATTAAAATATTGTGATGTATATTATAAGATAATTTCGTTTGAAGTTCATCAGGACAGAATGCAACTTCGTCAGATCGAACCAGTTTCGAAGTTGCCATCTTTTTGAGAAATTACTTTCGTATTTATTTTTGGCGACGGAAATTCAAATAAAAAGTGAATTAATGTACTGTATAATGAACTGCACATTGTAAATACTGTTCTTGTAAATTGTAATTTTTTTTCTTTTGTTACAGCCGCATCCGTCCGCGAGGTTCGGAACCCCCTACCACTTTGCACTTTTAAAAAAATCATAAGATTAAGGAGCATATAGAGATCCTTTTAATAGCTAACATACTAAAAGAAAATGTCGTAATTTCAGTATATTCTCGTTAGCTTAATTCACGAGGAATACAAGGCTGCGGGACTTACATAAACGAAATTTTCACGGGTTATTCAGGGGTGCGGGTTTTTCTCGTTCGCGGGTTATTGACGCGAAAATGTGGTATATACATATAGAGGAAATACCCGAAACAGTCGAATAACTTCAGAGGTCCTTCCATCTGGACTTACATATTGCAGCCCAGGCAGGCGTACCATAAAGCAAGATGGTTCGGATTACCGTCCTGTACAGCAATACTTTGCAGTCCAATCCAAGCGCGCTGTTTCGCCCCAGAAGCGCTACCAGACTGAATTTGGCCTTCTTTGCCTTGTTGATGGCGTAGGAGACATGGTCGCCCCAGTTTAGCTTGGCATCTATTACCACTCCGAGGTATTTGTAATGCTTTACCCATTCGAGCTCTTTACCAGAAAGGAAGAGAGGACTCGGGGGTTTCCGAAGTTTCTTCGTAATGAACATCGCCTTGCACTTGTCAACGTTTAGGTCGAGTCTCCACTAGTGTTGGGCGAGATATCGATATTATTCCGGGCGGTGTTTAAACGATAATCGTATTTTTTAAATATCGATTTTTATCGATATTGACATACATATTTTTTTTTCATAGTTTGAAAGAGCTTTCAACCCGATTAATCCTATTTTTGTGTCATAGTATCTAGGACGATAATAATTAATTTATTATCGTCCTAGATAGTATCATATGTAAGTTCATCTGACTGAAGCAAAAGAAGATAATTTTTGGAAAGTTTTTGATGATTTGTGTCAAAATCGTGTTGCAGATCCTCAACACATGGCTGGATTGAGTTTCACTCTTCGTCAATGTTTAAATGTACCTTCTGTAAAAGACAGACGAACAGAACCCATGGAGATCTGGAAAAGATACAAAGAAGTATTTCCTGAATTATTTCAGATAGCAGAAAAATATTTATGTGTTGTGGGAACTTCAGTTCCGTGTGAGCGGCTTTTTTCAAAGACTGGTCAAATAATCACAGAAAAAAGGAAGAGTTAAACCAGAAAACATGGCAATGACTGTATTTTTTAGCAAATATTCCCGATAATTTGTGGCAATAAAAATAACTATTATTCAATGTAATTTACCTCGTTTTCCTTATTTGTTTTAATTCATTAAAATTGAAATGTTTTGCATTCAATCTGACGCCTTTGTTATGTATTTTACTTGAAAACTAATTAGAATGGAAAATATCGATTTTCATATCGATATAGCTTTAATGAAAATCGATTATCGAATTATCGTTCGTTTTTTTTTGTAACCATGATATGACGTGATAATGCAAACAACATTAAGAGGCAAATTCTTCAGAGCACTGTTGGTTATGGTGTCGATGCCGGCTGCTTTTTTGTTTTTCAGGTACTTAATGGTGTTCAAAATCAGTAATTTGGTTCGACAATCGACAATCGAACAGTGTAGTGTATCGGTATTCGAGTGGAACTTGAAGCATAGCTTCCATAATCTCACCCTTCATAATCATATTCCAAGGGAAATACACTGAGCTAGAAAAGAAGCCTGATGTACCCACAAGGGTCATCCAAAGTATGAAAGAAAATTGCCTCCTCTTGGTGGAGGAAAATTTGATTGACGACTGTCTAGACTAGAAGCAGACCACTAATATTAGATAAAACACGACCTATGAAGTCCAGTAATCTGGAAATAAGACATTATCAATGTCTTCAAAATTAATATCAAGTATATGCCTTGGATCACGATATCTCTTTTTATGCATAGGATGCTTTAAAATGCCCGAGACTAGCTCGTTGCTATGATTTTCTATATTGGGCAGCATGGATTCCATGAGCCCTTGAACGTATTTGCCAATATGAGTCATGTTGAAGTCATTATAAATGGAGGAATTGCGAACAATTCTCCGATCTTTTTGCGCAATAGTCCTAAGGGTAACGTTTTGGAACGTTTGCAGTTCTTTCCATCTAGTCTTACATATTGTGGCCCAGACGGGCATACCATAGGTCAAGATAGTCCGAACAATGACCTTATAGAGTAGGAGTTTATTATCAATGTTTAGAGTACTATTCCGGCCAAGCAGAGCAATCAAGCTAAACTTGGCTCTCCTGGCCTTATTCAACGCATAAGTTGCGTGGGGAGTCCAGGTAAGTTTAGAGTCAATAACAACACCAAGATATTTATAAGTTTCAACCCAGTCCAGTTTTTTGTCATATAGTGTTAGAGAATCTAATGATCTCTTTCTCTTCTTGGAGACAAACATCGCCTTGCATTTGTCTACATTCAATTTTAGCCTCCACTTGCTAAACCAGCGTTCACACTCCTTTAGAGACTTCTACGGCTGGTTGACGAGCACAGGTCAGTATAGCAGCGTCATCTGCGTAAAAAAAGAGCTTACATTTAGAAGGACTTGGAAAGTCTCGCATAAAATAATTGAATAATACTGGCCCCAGGACTGAACCCTGTGGGACACCAGCTTTTACTTCATACATAGGAGATAGATTATCTCCAACTCTGGCCTGAAAGAACCTGTTGGAGAGAAACGAGTGTATCAGAGTAATTATGTCTTGAGGAAATC
>JAHWFO010065174.1:1382149-1401749 GCA_023313115.1 Rhysida immarginata
ACAACTGATTGCTTCCAAGCATCCGGGAAGTAAGTGTTCTTCCAGCAGTCGTTAATCACTTTTGCAATATCTTGAATTGTATTTGAAGGTAAATTTTTCAAAGCAGTGTTCTTAATAGAGTCTTTACCTGGAGCTTTTCTCGTTTTTAAATTTTTAATGATGCTTAGGACTTCATTTACATCAATGCTATGTTTTGAGAATTCATTGCCGTGAATATTATAGAAGCCAGTTATGCAGGATTTTACTTTCTCGGACATATCAAGTCCTATTTGCCGACCATCAGTAGGCGTGACAAACTGTTCTGAAAGTGAGCTTGCAATAAGCTGCGCTTTATCATCATCATTCGTGATGAATTTGCCATTTTGGGCTAACAGAGGTGGGATATTAATGGCTTTCTTGTTTTGCAAGGCTCGAACCATGCACCAAATAGAGTTATCGTGGGTCGACAGACTCTTAACTTTATCATTCCATCTGGCATTACGAAGTGCTTTTACCTCCTCGTGAACTCTTCTTGTGAGCCTATTATACTTGGTCTTAAGCCATGAATCACGAGTTCGGTACCACTGCCTTCTAACCTTATTCCTTTGCTCAATTAATTGTTTGATTTCTGGGGTGAGATCAAGGTGATCAGCTCGCTTCGACTCTAAGGGTGAAGCACTAGAGTCAATAGCTGCATTTATACGTTTAGTAAGCTTTTTCACATTGGTATCTATGTCGCTCGTACTATGTACGTTATTAATTTGGTTAATCGCCACATGCTTTTGAATCTCGCCCAGGATTTGCTTGATTGGCTGACCGTGAGTACGTATTATGGCGGAATATAGGAGCTGCTCTTGGTATTTGGCTTTTCAACATTTTTTCGCTGTTCGGACTTGCTTTCTCGAAAAGCAACAGCGATTGTATCATTTATATCGACAACATCCTTGATGTTGTCAATTTTCAAGGCTCTTTTAGCCTTTTTGGATTTTGCAGGTATCCATTTATCCGTATCATTGTATAGCCGTCTGCGATTTGTACTAATCGGGTCTTTGCCATCGTTATCATTACTCACTAAGCCGGAGGGGATAGTTTCCATAGGCTGAGGATTCACACTCTCTATTTCACAAGAGTCTCTTAGATAGTCAGAAGTTTTACCTGTAGGCTGATTCCCTTTCATTGATAGAGCTCCAACTTTCCAGTCCAGTTTCTTATTGAAAAGAACAAGAGAATCTGGGAGACGCTTGAACTTTCTGTTCAGCTTCCAGCAGTTAAACCAGTCTTCGAACATGTTCAAGGCGTGCTGCAGACGAGTGGTAACGTGAGCCGGCTTGTGTGCCCATGTCATAATGGCAGTATCGTCAGCATAGAAATATAGATTACAATTTTTAGGGTTCGGGAAATCATGCACAAAATAATTAAATTGCACGGGCCCGAGGACAGAATCTTGAGGGACACGGGGCGTGGATAGATTTTCACCAACTTTAGCTTAGTATGACCTGTCAGTGAGAAAGGATTTCACCATCAAAATCAAATCAGGAGGAAACCCGTCTCTAGTCATCTTGTAGACAAGGCCCCCATGCCATACTTGGTCAAAAGCTTTACTGACATTGAGGAATACCACTCCGCACTACCTGGAAAGGTTTAAGGGGGGTGCTTAGGTCTTCTACGAGCCTCCATATATGCATCTGACAAGAGTGGGCGGCACGAAAGCCAAACTGATCTTTCCGAAGAAGATCATTGGCGAGACAGTGGTCTTGGAATCTGACGAGGATCGTTTTCTCCAAAACTTTAGACATTGAGGGGAGCAGACTAATAGGTCGGTAGCTCGAGGGAATTGCTGGATTTTGTCCCTGCTTGGGGATACTCAAAACAATAGTTTGTTTCCAAGATGCTGGGAAGTAAGACAATTTCCAGCAGTCGCTAATGATATTGGTGAGAAAGTCAATAAAGCTCTTTAGGAGATTCATAAGATCAATGCTAGTATCGATAGTTTCAGTTCTAACTATCGATTAATCAAGCGTTATTAAAATCAACAATCGATAGGGAAAAAGTACTATCGTCCCATCACTAATAAGAAGTTTATCTCGGCAATTCCTGCCCGATTTGAAGCAAACCTGATTCATTTTGCAAGTTAGCCCATTTCAGGGGGACCTTATTTCTTATTTGTCTGCTATAAGTGAATTGATTAATTAATAATTTACCTGATTCTTTGCGATAACCTAGATTTGGTTTGGTTTGTTTGGTATTAACGTCCTTTTCAACTGCCATGGTCATTTCAGGACAGCGTTATAGGGGCCGCAAATTTTGCCTCGCAAGGGTTCTTTAACGTGCAGCCGGCAAACGACTACACGGGACCAACGGCTTTACTTACCTTCCGAAGGAAGTGCGTGATCTCAGGATTTTCCCCCGAACCCGCGTCCTCGGGCATCAGAGGCGATCACGCAGCCACTGAGCCAACGAGGCCGATTAACCTAGATTTAGGAGATTACTTGATATATGCTGTTTGGTGTGTCATGCGGGGAGGTCTAGGGGAATATACCCCCGATTTTACATAAAAATTATTTTCATATTTAGACCTATTATTTAAACCGGAAAACCACATCAATTTAATTCAACAAAGTTTTGAAATTTCTCCAAATCTATAAAGAATCTCGCTTGCTATGCACTCAATAGAGGTATAGCAAAATTACAGTCATTGGGGTATAGGATTCTATTTCTTAGGGGGCTAAACTCGATTAGAATTACCTAATAAGAGTTCGGAGAAGGGAGACCGTAAGTCACCATGGCTAGATTTTCAATGCTTTGTAAATTTTCCCTTGCAAGTATCCGTGTTTTCCTGTTATAGAATAGAAAATTGTGCTTAATGACCGCGGAGACATTTCCCCCTATATCTGAATATCTTCGTAAATAAAGAATTATGAAGTATATGGGATTGTAAATATCAAATATAATGGAGAATGATTTTGCGTGTTAAATAAAAATATAAATCATGGGCAATTGAAAACGAGAATCCGTTTTTCTAAATTAGTTCTTAGTTATCTAAGAATAATATACAGCAAGAAAGAATACAAAAATTATGTGAACCTTTTTGTACGTGGTTAGAATATAAAAAAGGCACCCCCTTTTCGCGGGAAAAGTATAATTGGAGATGTTCTAATAGATGTTTAATGCGAATTACAATTTGCTTGGGCCCTTCTCTTCGACTCCACGAATCGACTATAATAAAAATGAAAAAGAACCACGGACAAAATGTAACTACAGTTCATTAGAATAATGAAATTGTTAAATATTATATTTGTCATGAATAAATATATTTAAAGGATTATAAAAAGTAGTGTTGAGCGATACCCGATACTGTGGCATCGACAAAGTATCGGTATCGTCGATACTTCGTTTGAAATATCGAGTATCAAGAGATGTTTCTCATATTTCTTAATTCTTGGCTGATTTTTTTTTAGTTCACTTTTCCTCATAAAAAATGCTATTAAACTTGCTGCCTAATAGTAATTAAGTCACCAACAATAACGAATGTCTTAATGAAAATGATTTTCCTGTAAATGATAATAATATTTGGGTTGAATTAGATAGAGAGATTGAAATGGTAACTAAAAGCACTGATAACGAAATTAATATAGAAAATGTTATTCAGAATTACATTGCAGATCTGAAAATCCTTCTAAATATTGGCAGGGTCATCGCAGCTAGTGCTAAAATATTTATGTGTTATTGCAACGTCTGTGCTTCCTGAACGCGCATTTAGTAAAGCTGGAGAGTTAATTTCAAAAAGTGGTCAAGATTAAACCCGAAAAATGTAGACAAATTTCTATTCACAAATTCAATGTATAAAATCAATGAGGATAAATAAAAATGTAATGTAAAAGCAATGTCTTTTTTTTTTTGGTATCGAGTATCGGTAGTGGTGAGCGTTCCATCGAAAACCATCGATGGTTTCGTTCGTCGATCAATCGAAATATCTATGGTTATCAACCATCGAACGATTTTTACAAAACATCGATTGTACTTCGATGGTAAATGGTTGGTTAAGTCAAATCACCAGCCATTAACTTTGTGAATAATGGCCTCAAGTCGAAACCTGCAAGTGATCAAACAACAGGTGACAATATAACTGCCATTGATAGTAATGATTTGTGGTCAAAGAGAACTGTAGCGTTAGCTAGGGAAACTGCTTCGTCTCACAACATTGCTAGCAGCAATGGCTTACACGTAAGTTTAATAGCAACATTCTTGAATCGTCACTGACTCCTTATAATAGTAATCCACTGCATGCCTGGAAGATGATGGACGGAAATAATATTACATTTAGAATGAAGGCCCAAACATTTTTAACGCCACCAGCAACTTCTGTGCCTGCAGAAAGACTTTTTTCAAAAGCAGGCTGCACCATTGGAAAAAAAGGACCATGTTCAGTCCAAAGCAATTGGAGAAATTGTTGATTTTACAATCGATGCCATTGAATGTCTTGCATAAATTTTGTTAAACCCAACTTTTACATTTGTCAATTTATCAGTAATAAAATATTTGTTGTAGTCTAAGGTTTATCTATGTGATTTTATGCTATTTTAATGAGATAAAAAAATTAAAAGAACCATCGATGGTTTTCCTGAACCCATCGATTGTGTTTCGGTGATGGTTCATACTATCGATGGTGGTTTTTAAACCATCGCACACCACTAAGTATTGGTAATTGGTATCGACGATACCCACAAGGATATCGATGGTATCGAGTACTTCAATTGAGTTTCGCTCAACACTAATAAAAAGTAAAAGAAAATTAAACAAATTTATAATATCTAGATTTGATTAATGCTTTTAATTTTGTAGAGGTTAAAATATTCAGTTTTATATTATTTATTTTAGTATCCTGTAACAAAAAAGTTAAAACCAAAGGCAACATACCCAAATAATGAACACAATACCGTGATGGGATCATCACTCTGATTGGTTATTGAATAACTTTTCTGCCAATAAGGAGTCAAGGATCTTTAAGATTTTTCAATTATCAGTATTATCATAACAACCCGTTTTATCACACCACGTAGATGATTGGTTAATGAATATAATTTTTCTGCCAATAAAGATCCTAGCTTTTCTAATAATTTGGATGATGGTCCTTGAGTTTCTTATATAAGCAGTAGTAGATTGCCAAAACTGTACAAAATTCCATAGCAACTGTCATTTCTTGAACACCGCCATGTCGTCTGAAGTAAACACTAAACAGAAGAAGGCCAACAAACTTACTACGAATGTCGCTAAGGGCCAAGGAATAAAGAAAAAGAAGAGAAGATCAGAAAACTATTCCACTTACCTATACAGGGTGCTGAAACAAGTTCATCCGGATATCGGAATCTCGGCAAAAGCCATGACCATAATGAACAGCTTCATTAATGACATCTTCGAACGCCTCGCCTCTGAGTCGTCCCGACTTGCCGGGCTCAGCCACCGGTCGACCATTGGATGTAGAGAATTGCAGACTGCCATTCGACTTGTCTTGCCGGGAGAGTTAGCCAACCACGCCGTCTCGGAAGGCACAAAGGCCATCACTAGATACACTGTTTCCAGGTGAATTCCCTTCGTTCCACCAAAGGTGTGCAATTTCTTCGAGGACTACAAGGAAGGGATACTTGTTACTCTTTTATGCTTTGATACATGAATTTTTCTTCCTGATTATTGCTCTGTATTTTGGATTGATTCTAGTCAATTTTGAATAAGTTTATTGTAATACTTGTCAATTTTAAATAAATGAAATGTCCCCACGTAGTAATAGTTAGTCATCTTAATCATCTTGTCGTTAAATGTTCAGGACTTTTGTAAACGATTTAACCAACATTATTTGCAAACAGATGATTTTTAACGCAAATTTTTTAAAGAAAAGCATGTGCACATTTATCCTTTTTTAAAGCCATCGTATATTTTCCGTTTCACTGGGTATGTTCAGATAGTTATTGATTCTCCTATAAGCATTTTTGTGAATCGAAAATCAGATTCACAGGCTCAGGATGCACTGAATAGTGCAAATAAAAGTGGCCTCGCATGAATTGCAGAGAATTGGGCCGTAAGCAATGATTGGGCTGTCCCAGTATTAGCGCTGCAGGCAGTGTTGCCAGGTTTTGAAAACGGAAGCTGCTACAGTGCCATCTGATTTATGCTACAGACCCGTCTCAATTATGCTATATATAAGCCTGTCATAAGTTAAAATTGTGATTGCCTAACACTAAAGAAATGAACCCCTACTTATAATTTCAGGGCTCCCACATTCTGGAAAGTCATGGAAGAAAGGCTATCTTCATGTATTTGTCAGGGAAATGAGACTCTCCCTGGGAAAAATCAGGGAAATAAATTTTACTGGAGACATGAAGTTATTTATCAAATAATTGATTAATCCTATTGATGTTTCCAGTTACGGACCAGGAGGCAAAAATTCTTGAACAAGCCTCGTAGTACTAATTTTATATAATGTGACAACTAATAATAATAATAATATTAAAATTGTGTCTCAAAAGCTGTTGTAGAGATATGTTTTTTTTTTTAAAAAATTACGGTTTGATCAGGGAAATGAGATATAGATTTTCTGTGGGAATCCTGAATTTAAACCTTTTATTGATAATAAAGTTTCAAATACTTGCATCCATACATTTAAAAGTTTCATTTTCATTAAAACGTGATAACATTTCAGTTAATGGTGTAAATGATGTGCATGTTCCATAAATCATGTTTATTTTCCATAATTAGAATTTTACAATGAAGGCACAATGGTCCACAAACTGATATTGCCTTTGTCTGTGAAACGCACCTCAAGTCGGAACGGCCATTCATGCTGCCTGGATACATGGTCTATCGTAAAGATAGACTCCCAAAGAATCATGCTCATGGTGTTTCTGGTGGAGCAGCTGTTATATTCAAAGAGGGTATTGAGCATGTTAAAGTCATTACTCGGAACCATTTAGGAATGGAGGCGGCCTCTATTCTCATCAAGGACCTCATGATTGGCTGGGTTAAGTTTGTTGCGCTGTATAACTCTCCGGGGCATGCCATTGACCCCTGTGATCTCGACGAGTTGCTCTCTGGTAATTTTCCTGTTGTTTTGGCAGGCGATCTAAACGCGAAACACCCTCACTGGAATTCCAGATGCATTAATCATAATGATGCTATTTTATATGGTTACATCCAGAACCAGCTAGATACTGTCGCTATCGGTCCAAAGAAACATGCATATTACTGTGATCATTCGCCCACGAGTGATGTTCTGGATATTGCTATTCTCAGGGGTCTCTTCAAACCGTTCAATATATTCACTATGGACGATTTAACATCAGACCATCTTCCAGTTGCCCTTAACTTCGATGGCTTAAATATGGACATCCTGAATCGGCTTCCTGTAAGGCGGGATTGGAAACTCTTTCGTGACCTCCTTAAAACTAGAAATGGCTACACAACGAATGCCTCCAGCACAATGAAATCAATGATAGAGTCAAAGATCAACAATAACATCAACAATGCGATGTCTGCTAGTGCTTGCCCTATAGATCCTAAATATCCTGACCATCTCCATCTTCCTCCAGGTATTAGGCAAATTATTGCAGAGAGGAATGCCTTCCGAAGACTTTGGTAGCGTACACTTGATCCCATCTTTAAGAGAAAATATAATAGGCTTTCTAGGAGGGTCCACGAAAAAGTAAGAGAGCTACGAGTGCAAAAATGGACGAGCAAATTGAAGAATCTCTCAACTCATGACAACTCTCTCTGGACTATGATTAGAGCTCTTAAGTGTAAGAAAACGAAATTCCCACCCCTGTTTTCTCCAGACGGTACTACTCTTGCTACTACAGACCAAGATAAAGCTCAATTGATTGCTGAATCACTTAGCAATCAATTTATCACCCCAATTCCAGACACCCCTGACGGAGAGCATGCAATCAGCGAGGTTCGCGATATGTGCTGCAATTTTTATGAGGGTCGGCGTGCTCCTATAGAGCGACCAATCTACCCGATGGAAATTGTCGAGATCATCAAGAAACTCAAGAATAAGAAAGCCCCTGGAATGGATGCCATCACAAATAATGCACTTAAAAATCTACCTTCCAACCTGATTCTTGACATCGTTACACTAATTAATGACCGCTGGAAACACGGATATTTCCCTACTGGCTGGAAAGAATCAATTATCCTAAGCATTCCTAAACCAGGTCTTAACCCTTCATTGCCTGCAAGTTACAGGCCCATCAGCCTTTTACCAACTATGTCTAAGGTTCTAGAACGGACAATTCTTAAAAGGTTCAATGAATTCTGCTCTGCCAATGATCTTATTCGTGATGAGCAGTTTGGTTTCCGTACGGACCACTCTTGCCAAATGCAAATATGGCGGCTTGCTGTCGACGCAAAAAACTCTCTTAACAAGTCTCTATATGGTGGCATTATCTTCCTAGACATTTGCAAGGCCTTCGATCAAGTTTGGCATGATGGTGTCATTTATAAAATGATAAAATTTGGATTTCCAGATGACCTTATCATGCTGGTCCGCTCATTCCTCTCAGACAGGTCTTTTCGAGCTAAAATTGGTGACTCCCTCTCCCAATCATGTGTGGTTAAAGCCGGTGTCCCACAGAGTTCAGTTCTGGGACCAGCCTTGTTCAATTTTTTTATCCAGGACTTTCCAAAACCCGACAAGTGTAAGCTGTACTTCTACGCTGATGATGCGGCCATCTTAACCTTTGCCCGTGTTCCTGCCCATGTCATCTCTCGCTTGCAGAAAGCGCTGCATCTCTACGAAAAATGGTTCAACAGATGGAGGCTGAAGTTAAATGTTGGCAAGTGCAAGGCTATGTTCTTCACAAACAAACGCAGAAACCCCCCATGTTTGCTTACCCTGTACGGAAACAAGCTCAACTGGGTCAAATAATATAAATACCTTGGTGTGGTGATCGATTCTAGGTTCACCTGGAATCAACATGTTTCCTACGCACTGAATAAGGCAAAGAGGGCCAAATTCAGTCTGATCGCGTTGCTTGGTCGTAACAGTGCTCTTGACATTGATAACAAGCTGCTCATTTACAAAATGATCATCCGCACGATCTTGCTTCATGGTATGCCAGCTTGGGCTCCTGTGTACAAAACAAGGTGGAAGGAGCTGCAGACATTCCAAAATATTACTCTGAGAGCAATTGTGAAACTTGATCGTAGAGTAGCCAGCAATAATGTCGTCCATGAGGATCTAGGGATGACGCATATTGGCAAGTTTGTACAGGATACGATAACAACTATGCTCCCGAAGATGCTTAATCACAGGAATCAGTTGGTGTCTGTAATTCACAACCCTTCTGACTACAGGAAACGCTTAAAACATCGCTTGCTGGAAGTGAATCGGAGCAACGCCCAAGCAACAAGTTGGAAAACAAACGATCATCACAGAGAGAATACGATGAAGGAAAAGGAACCCTTCGATAGATGAGGTGTCCCGCCTGCATTGTGTTCGGCATCGCCAAATATAGCAAGCATAGGCCGCGCAGAGATCTCGCGAAGCGAACCATGCTTGGCTTCTACGAACTCGCCATTGGGTATACATGTTTCTTCCTTATTTAAAGAATAAGTTAGTAACTTATAGTTTAGAATAGAGGAAATCATTTTCTTTAAGGAATGAAATTTTCCTCAACAGAAAAGTTAATAAAACTCTACTTGTCGTCATTTAAAATTAGACACTCTGAGCTTAACTAAATGAAAATAGGAAACTTAGACAATTAAGGAGTTGTGTTGTTGCCTCTGTAGTAATTGTGAACCATCTTATTTCCAAGCTAGGCACAGGACAGACGTTCCCAAACCCGAATGGGTCGCCATTATCTTATTGAATGGTGACAAGGAGATTCTTGGATCTTCATCGCACCTCGTACTTTTGGACTCATATAGCAATTTTCTGGATCCAGGGAGGACTGCCAACTACTAAGTGTTAAGGCGTCTGGAGGGCCAGAAGTCGACACTTGTTAAATTCTATTTATTCATTTATGTATTCATTCTTCAGATATTGAAAATATACCCTTTTATTTAAACTCTATTCATCTCCTCCTCGTTTTTCTGCTTACGACTTAATCAAAAATCCTATGGAGAATGAAAACGTATTAATTTCGTTTGCTTTATTAAAAAGTCATAACAGAGAGGGGAAGGTGCTTGATAGCAAGCCACATGATGCCACGGACAGGTATCAGCATTTGGTTCCACTGCAAGTTTGCTACCTGAGAGTGTTTAATTATTTTCCTACATTATTCTCATCACAGGATCAATTAATGACGCAGTTCAAAGACAATATCAAACAGGCAAATCTTTGATGAGGGTGAGGTGCTAGGAACAAGGCAATCTTCAGGCATTATGGTCTGGTTTGAAACTCAACGGAGGTACAGGAGGAAGAATTTCGGCAGCAAGGGAAGAGAGAAGTGCAAAAAGACAAAGGATTACACAAAGACTGGTGCTGTTAGAAATTCATTGGTGGTGGTAAGGATTAAATTTAAGTAGGGCAATAAGAAGGTTTAAACGGGAGGAATGAGGCCACATGTTTTCATATTTCCCAGGCACTGACACCTCCATTACACAATACCGCAGCCCAGAACGAAAAAAAACCAATTCAAACCACAGCAGAAGATGCTCATGCTTTTGATGTCTTAATTATTTTTAAAGAGAATTAGAAGTTATTATAATGTTTCAACAAAAAATCGTCCCGTCCGATCCTCCCCTTGCTCATTGGGATGCTGTAAAGCACATCATGCGCTAACTGAGCACAATCCGAAATCTCAAATTGTCATATACCAATAATAATAATAATAATAAGTGATTCAGATTGGGCCATGGATGCAGACCATCGTAGATCCTACTCTGGCAATATTGTTATGCTGGGAGGAGGACCAATACTCCAGGCCTCGAAGTCCTCCTATTTTTCCTATATTATGAAGAAATCGTTCAAAAATGTCCTATATAGCTCCTATATTTCGTATCCTCCTATATTTTAATAAATAATCTAACTGCTACTGCATTAGAAACATTACCAATATGTCTATTCATCTAAAATTCAATCGACGGAAAAACTGCAGCGGAAAAAACTGAAACTACCTTGCATTTGAATCGCTAATTTTCAAAAGGACCGCCCTTTTATTGTGGACATATGCCTTTAAGGGCGTATAAATATTCATGATTAGCACCGGAAGTATTGTGTGTAATTGAATTATTCAGTGGCGGCAGCTAGGTGGCGATCCCAGCATTCTGTACGGGATTAGCTTGGGATATAAGCTAAGACGATTAATCGTATTAATCACACAGATGCACGTCATTTTTGTAAATGCCGTGCATCTGTGTGAGAAATGGTTTGCTAAGTGGAGGTTAAACCTAAACGTTGATAAATGCAAAGCCATGTTCGTTACAGAAAAGTCGATGGAAAATTGAAAAAAAAAAGCAAATTATATAGTATACACTACATGATCAAAGGAGTTGGGACACCTGTTGCTCTACCGTAAAGCCGCAAAAAGCTTCAATCAGTAGTGTGTGGGACCACCCCGAGCTGCTATCACTGCATCCACTCTACATGGCGTACTGTCCACAAGTTTACGATATGTGTCCACAGGTATTGACCTCTATTGTTCGAGGAGTGTCGTGGTCAGTTCCTGGACAGATGTAGGGCGCAGGGTGACCCATATAATAAAAATATTACTGTTATATTGTCATATGCCGCACAATATGTGATCAAACAAAACAAAGTACTATACATTATATATAGGTGACCATGATCATGAATAGTTTATAGTATAGTTAGTTTAGCACCGTACTCGTACTGCACCACACGATAGATAACCACAAGCAATACAGACGATATTGACAGAAGCAATATTTAAAAATGGGAAAATGGTCAAAATATCCAAAAAAGTATCAGAAAGACTGGGAAAATGAAAAGGAGTTCAAAGGTAAGATAAAATAATATGGAACTTAATTAATGCTACAGTAGAAAGGGTATTTTCTGTAATGACATGTGTTAAAACAAGACTAAAAAATCGTATGAGTTTCACTTCACTTGAGTCTATAATGATTATTAAGATTCATACCATTGTGATAAAAAATGTTGTAATGAATTTATTCCTTCACAAACTATGTTATCCCGTTTTGACTCAACAATATATGTAAGTAACAACAAAGATCAAGAAGATGGTAAAGAAAATGAATTGTTTACTGTTGTTGAAATATTTGAAGAAATTGGATTATAAGTTTAAAAAAAAATTTAAATAAAATTTTTTTTTTAATTTTTTGTTTTAATTAATTTTAATTTTTTAAAATTTCTTTTAATTTTTCAATTTTTTAAGAGAAACGTTGTATTTACTTTTGGGCGTTTTACAAATATTTTGGACGCTTTTGGGCGTAATTTTTGCCAAGCGAGGGCGCTTTTTAACAAGAGGTATCTGGTCACATCCTGGTCTTATTTTTAAAATGATTATGGATGGATTTCCTCAAGACATAATTACTCTGATACACTCGTTTCTCTCCAACCGGTTCTTTCAGGCCAGAGTTGGAGATAATCTATCTCCTATGTATGAAGTAAAGGCTGGTGTCCCACAGGGTTCAGTCCTGGGGCCAGTATTATTCAATTATTTTATGCGAGACTTTCCAAGTCCTTCTAAATGTAAGCTCTTTTTTTACGCAGATGACGCGGCTATACTGACCTGTGCTCGTCAACCAGCCGTAGTAGTCTCGCGGCTGCAGAAGGCTCTAAAGGAGTGTGAAAGCTGGTTTAGCAAGTGGAGGCTAAAATTGAATGTAGACAAATGCAAGGCGATGTTTGTTTCCAAGAAGAGAAAGAGATCATTAGATTCTCTAACACTATATGGCAAAAAACTGGACTGGGTTGAAACTTATAAATATCTTGGTGTTGTCATTGACTCTAAACTTACCTGGACTCCCCACGCAACTTATGCGTTGAATAAGGCTGGGAGAGCCAAGTTTAGCTTGATTGCTCTGCTGGGCCGGAATAGTGCTTTAAACATTGAAAATAAACTCCTACTCTATAAGGTCATTGTTCGGACTATCTTGACGTATGGTATGCCCGTCTGGGCCACAATATGTAAGACTAGGTGGAAAGAACTGCAAACGTTCCAAAACGTTACCCTTAGGACTATTGCGCAAAAAGATCGGAGAATTGTTCGCAATTCCTCCATTTATAATGACTTCAACATGACTCATATTGGCAAATACGTTCAAGGGCTCATGGAATCCATGCTGCCCAATATAGAAAATCATAGCAACGAGTTAGTCTCGGGCATTTTAAAGCATCCTATGCATAGAAAGAGATATCGTGATCCAAGGCATATACTTGATATTAATTTTGAAGACATTGATGATGTCTTATTTCCAGATTACTGGACTTCATAGGTCGTGTTTTATCTAATACTAGTGGTCTGCTTCTAGTCTAGACAGTCGTCAATCAAATTTTCCTCCACCAAGAGGAGGCAATTTTTCTTTTATACTTTGGATGACCTTTGTGGGTACATCAGGCTTCTTTTCTAATTCAGTGTATTTCCCTTGGAATATGATTATGAAGGGTGAGATTATGGAAGCTATGCTTCAAGTTCCACTCGAATACCGATACACTACACTGTTCGATTGTCGATTGTCGGTCACATCCTGGATCTCACACGTCGTTCCAATTCGTCCCAAAGGTGTTCGATGGCGTTGAGATCAGGACTCTGAGCGGACCAATCCAGTTCTTCAACCCGCATCTCGTCAAACCAGTCGGATATGGATCCTGCTTTGTGGCAAGGCGCGTTGTCGTGCTGGAAGAAGGAAGGGCCCGACACCGAAGTGTTCCCACAGCCCTGGAAGTGCCCCGTTATCCAGAATGGTCCTCTAGCCATCAGCATTGAGGTTTCCGTCCACCTTGATGAGCGGGCCCAGTCCAGTCCAGGAGAAACACCCTAGGTGTTCACAGGGGTGTCCCAACTCCTTTGATCATGTAGTGTATACCTGGATATACAATAAACAAAAATGGGGCTTGCATTAATTAATATAAACAGGCCTATAATGCATCAAAATAATATCCTACATTTTTTTGTATTAGCTCCTATATTTTTTTTATTTCTCACTTCGAGGCCTGATACTCTGGAGCTGCAAAAAGCAAAATTGTATAGCAACGTCTACTATGGCTGCGGAATATATAGCGTTAGCTGAAACTACCAAAACTGTCATGTGGTTAAAAAAGCTCATTAGTGAACTGAAGCTGCACAAAGTGTTTCCTTCACCGTATATAGTGAAAAGTGATCGTGCTGCGATTTCTTGCCAAAAACAAAGTAGAAAATAATAGAACTCGACACATCGATAGAGCGTATCATCTTGTACGAGATGCTGTGGATGAGAAACTCATTGATATTCACTATGTGCCCACAAATGACAATGCTGCTATCTTAACAAAAGACTATTGAAACAGCGTCATAATCAGTGCATCAAAATAATCGGTTTAAGTGAGTGTAAGTTATAATTTGAACTAGTTTGACGTTTAGGAAAAAATAAAATAAGAGGACAAAAAGGGTTTTTTCAAAATACGCTTTTATTGTTTTGCAACGGATACATTTAACCTTCGGCATAACGAATTGTTTGTTGTGGCAATTGGACAGTTCGTAGTAATGAATTAGTACCATTAGAACACGAACAAGTGAACCGATTTGAAAAAAAAATTTAACATGCATTGTCATCGAACCTGTGTATGTGTATCAAATTTCAACTTTCTACCTTTTCGAGAAGTAGGTTAAATTCGATTTCCAAGATTTGTTTACATAGTTACAAGTGAAGCTAATAAAAGCGTAATAATAATAATAAAAATAAAAAAAATTGTCAAGTGGGGGATTGATGTCAGTATATTTATTTATTTATTTATTTATTTTGTTTTGTAAATTACTTAATTTATGCAATTGCAAGACAACGTATTCAGTTGCTCAACAATGTCTTACGTGACACACTTCTCGTGATTGTAAAGAGAGAATTGTGTTTAATGTTTTTTAGCCAGATAGTCGTACATGTATTAGCCTAATAGTAGCATTTTATTTTAACAGCATGTAATCTCTGTAATATATCCAAATAAATTATAAACAAATTTTTTTTCCTCATTCTTTATCAAATTTCAGTGAAACACTTAGTGAAGCCATCGATAGAGTGGCTAAATTATGACACAACTTAAATGCACATTTTGTAACACATCATGGCACAGTTTGTAATACTTCTTTGACACAGGGGTGACTGCCAAGGTATCTGTAAAAATGTGCACCTTGTTTAAACACAAACCACGTGAAGCATGTTTATAAAAGAAAAATGAATGGCATAAATCAATTCGGAAAAATCAATTGAACCACAAATAAACTAGTGGCAGGTTATTGTGTATTACTTACAATAAATGCATAGATCTTTTAAGAAACTTCATTACAATAAAAGTGACTTTTCCAGTTCATGAATTAAGGAAAAGTTTTGAGTTAATGAACGATTATGAAAATAATATAAAAAACATTTTAATATATCAGATTAAATTAACACAGCAACAATTAACACATTCTTTTTATTTATTTGGAATTTATGATACAATTTGTTATATATTATTCCATAATACATACAAACATATATATTAATAAAATACGTAACAAATATATTAATATATGTTTGTATGTATTATGGTATAATATATAACAAATCGTATCATAAATTCCAAATAAATAAAAAGAATGTGTTAATTGTTGCTGTGTTCCTATGCTTATCCTTTGAAGCAAGTCTGCGAGTACAAGCTACGTCATCTGAACCAGCCAATCAAGTCAAATTAAACGCAAAGGGGTTATTTTTTATTTTACTACTCTTGGGCACCGCTAGGTATCTGATAGTCATTAAATCAGGCTTCCTTTTATACAAAATTTATCTCGCGAATTGCTGAAGCTATCGCATGAGAGACAAAAGTTTTCAAAAACACCTCGAATTTTCGATTTATGGCCACGTTATCGGGATATAACGCCGCTGTAAGTAGAGATTTACTTTTATTGAATTCTTTTTCTGCATATATAACAAACCTTGTCGTTTTGTTTTTAAAACCATTACCAAATGCGAATATGTACTGAAAGATTTAAAACTTAGCGTGATAATCAACAGCGTTATCATCATCGACATGTATGTTTAAAGAAACATTATCTCTCCCCGTAACTACGATTATATCTAATCCATATTTACATCAATAACACGATTACACAACTGGCGCTCGCTTCGTCATTACTTGCCTTTACGATTATTTTATAGTGTTAAAAATATCTGGTAAGATTATGTGTTCAGACTAGACAGTAATAAACAAAGTTATTCCTTAAACTATAAATCCTTGCTCTGCCAAGTTTAAGTAAATTACCTATAAAATTTTTAGAAACAATTTAGTTTGCAAATGAGTGAAGTTTTAATATTTTATCTGTAGTCAATTTCAATTATGCGCTCATCCTCAAAAAATGATGCATTTAAGAAAGATCAGCTGATAATATATAAATATGGAATCCGCTTATTTCCTGCCAAGGAAACCACAATTCCGTTCTATGAATTTGTCATCATCAGCCTTTAACTGTGTACCATCAAATACTTCCTGTAAGCATGTCAAACATTGAACATTTGTCTACATAATCTTATCCTTATGTCTGTAATATCATGGATGGTTCTGTTTCTTTATTAGGGGCTTTAGAAAAAAGTTACTTATAAGAATGCAGGGCCGTAGCCAGGATGTTATCTTGGGGGGATCGATTTTCAAAAATTCCACTGAGTCGGACCTTTTTCCATAATGGGTTGGATTGGCCGAGGAGGACCAGTTCGTTGGCCACCCCGCTCCCCTGATTTTACACCACTTGACTTTTTCTTGTGGGGATACCTGAAGGACAAGGTTTATGCTACGCAGCTCGCCTCACTGGAGGATCTGGTTCAACGAATCCAGGAAGCGTGCCGAGGAGTGACACCAGCCAAGCTTGCCGATGCTTTGGCGTCAGTTAGGTTCCGTGCCCAATTGTGTTATGGTGCCCACGGTCGTCACATCGAGCATTTTGTTGATTAACTTTTTTTTTAAACTGTTTGAAGTAACTTGTTTGTGCAGTGTGACTGTTTGTAAGCTACAAATAGTTCACCACGTGATTGTGGATAATTGGTTGGTCCGATTTGGATGATTTTGTTTTGTTTGTTTTTTTATGCTGAACAAGTTTGCATTTGGTTTTTTTTCTCTATCCCTTACGGTTTTTGAGATAAATTTTGAATGTGTCCTAATTTGCATATTTGGGATGATGAAAAGTGCACCATGGGATAGGCCACCCACAACTTCCTATTCATTGGATTCATCAAAATTGACATATCTGCTTCGGTTCAAAAAATAAAAGGGGGGGGGTTCAGACTTTTGTATTTACCCTGTATATCAATAGTTGACCGTGTGCGAAGATAGGCTGGGGTAAGTACAATCGCAAGTGGTGCACTGTTTGATCTTGAGCCTTGTATTGTCATGAGAAATGCAAGCTGCATTGGAAATTGTCGGGACATAGCTGAAAGGCAGTGCAGATTCGTGTGTAATCAAAGGAATGCGGGGAATTAACACAATCTCCCCAAAACGCGATCCAATGAGGATGGATGCCAGCAGGCAGTTGCGTTTGAGTTGGCGTATTTGAAGTCGTGTACCAGTGCACAATCCCTGGTTGCCATTGATGTTTCGTAGAAGAATAATCGGTGCTCCAACTTTTAGACGTTAGTCGATGTGGCGGGATCCCCGAGATCGTCAAAGTGTTCAAGAACTACACGGGGAACAATGACGGGATCCCTTCCTCTTCTTCGATGGAATCAATTGATCGGTTGAAAGATACTCTGCGTGATTCTCCGGGAAGTTTTCCACAACTTGGTCGTTGATCGCCTGAACGTTAACGTTGAGAGTTGTCTGAAGGAGAAGTATTGTTTTCCATGAATCGCTCTTCAATGTTCTCGTATACCACTTTGATGAACGTCTCGATTGGTGAATGGTTGGTTTTGGGCTGAACAAACATCTTTTTTTGAAACTTGACGGAATCCGCGACCTCAAATTGTACACGAATCGCACCTATCTTCTCCCATTCGCAGTAAGAAATTCGCAAAGGATTCTGTGGATTCACTGGGTGCGTTCCTTACACGCATGTTTGTGCCGATTATGCGTGGTAAAATACTCCCATAAGTATGACTGTTTGATACACGCATTAACCACTTGAGGCACAGTTGCGTGAGGAACAACAGGCAACAGTTGGCGAAAGTCACCTGAGAGCACAACAACTTTTCTTCCAAATGGAGTGTCGACCTTCATTAAATCTCGAAGCGACCTGTCTAGCGCTTCAAAGCCATACTTGGTCATCATAGGCGCTTCATTCCATATGGTGATGCTTGTTTTGCATAGCAACTCTGCACGTTGCAATTGAATGGAGATATTACACGTTGAAGTTGCATTTAGATCCAGGCCCAGCTTGAACATTGAATTAACAATGTCTAACAATTGAAATTGGAAATTTAATTGGACACGCCCATTCAAGCTTTCGTTGGAGATTTTTAATTGTTTACTTTGTTGCGTCACTTACTTCACTTGCCAATGAAAAGTCTGGATTTGCGTGATATGACAGACTGACGAAGCAGTTTATATATTAACCTCTTCACGACCAATTCACTAAACCCTCCGTTCACTAGCATGACGAACGTGCGTTCGTCATTTTCAGCTATTAATTCTATTAACCAAATGAAAACGTTGTTTTTCAGGAATGAAACAATAAAATCAGTTGGAACAGTTTATTCTTTTATGGGTCCATTTTCCTGTCGATAGATGGAGTCATTGCGTTTATTTTTGAATGCTTATTTCAACACCATTGTACAGTCATCAAAGGGAAATAATCCACACTTGAATTTTACTCTAAGTTTTACAGTTTCAATATTAATTTATTTTTAATAATTTAATATTACATTTAGAGTTAACATTATTAAGATTATTAAATTAAATAATTATAATTAAAAAAGCTATTAAAACAACACATTAGCATGAAATGTAATATTAAGTATTAAACTCGTGTGGATTGTTTCCTTTGGTTGACCGTACATCCGATTTGCACCGTTTTTACATTGTTTTTGCTCCTTTTTTGTAAAAAATGGATGATTATGATTATGCTGATGCAAGTAATGATGCCGAAGATCCTGATTCTGAAACAGAAATATTCTTACAAAATTGTACATGACGAACGCACGTTCGTCATTGGTTTGGCATATAGTACATAAAATCTGGTCTTGGGAATAACCTTCAAAATTTAAGCTGGTCGTGAAGAGGTTAAGATGGACAACCGACGCCATTTTTGGCCTTTTCGTAGGTTCACTCACTATAGACTGCTTATTAAAATTCGAAAATCACTCGTTTTTTTATGTAATTTATGTATACTTACGATGAGCATTAAATTGCATAAACAAGATTAAACAGATTATAAAAAAAAACGACTTTAATGAAACTTTTACTGTCGCCTAGCTATATTGGTCCATATCTTGAAAACTACTGAACCGATTTTGATGAAACTTGGATTTATCCCTAAGTTGAAAGATGCTTAAT
>JAHWFO010065174.1:1431749-1457370 GCA_023313115.1 Rhysida immarginata
CAATCTTTCTGTCGTTTCTTTCAAATATCCCAACATTGAACATAGACAAAATCATTGCCAGCATGCTTATATCAGATATCCCCCTAACTTATTATTCTTTATAAGTTGTTAAGTGTAATGAATATCATCGACAAAATCAAAAAGTGCTTACACAGTACGCCGAATTGACTGAATCCATTTTTCACGTCTGGGAAGACCCTTCTTGGGAAAACGAAAAAAAACTAACGTTCTTTCCATTTGTGTGATAATATAGGTTACTACATCCAACAACAGCACCTAGTATTCTATTTTTGTTCATTTTATCAAGTTAACTCAAAGATGCTCAAAGAGTTACGGAAGAAAGCTCACATGCTTTAGCTCAGGCACGCTTCCTTGAGTTTGGACGCCAAAATTTTTATTTTTTGACACTACTGGCGCTGCCGGTCACTTGAGTTACGATGGCAAGAAGCCATCTGAGTGAGTTGATCAAGAATGGGATGAAATGTAACTGTTTTCACTTTTTTAAATAAGTTTTTTAGAATACATGGCTTTCTTATTCTTTTCTGTTTTTAAGTGGGGAGGCGGGGTGTCAACTTGCAGATGATGATGTCATCATTAGGGTAGGGGGATGAAATGATAATTGATTACGTTTGGGGGGGGGGGGGGTAAATGCTGAAATTTTGATAATGTAATATATGGACGATCCCCAAGAAGTTGCGTTTCCTTCTTTGTGTTTTCTTTGATTTTTTATCTATCCACAGTTTCTCCGTTTCTCCTTACAAGACACTTGTTTTAATTTTTTCCGTAAAAATCATCTTGACTTTCATTTTGTACGTCAATATGTAAAAAAAAAAAAGAAAAAAATTACAAAAATAAAAAAATAACTGAACATAAAACTCAAATAAATGTTTTAAATAAAATATTAATATTAATATCAAATAAATTTTATTTTATAATTTAAAACTCATCTAAAAAAAAAGTTCACGAAGAGAAAGATTTAGCTTAGATGCTAGTGCCAGCTAGTGGTAAGAAAATGAAACTACAGAACGTGGTATTAAAATTTTTTTGCATCCGATATTATAAAATAAATAGGTCGTAAGCGAATCTTCAGCTTTTACAGAAAAAGGCATTTTAAAAATATGCTGTTTTCATCTTTACTGAGAGAAATTGATGAATTAAAGGAATTATGGCGAAGCCTCAATGTAAGCGTTGTTGACAGTCATGTGGCAGCAGAAGGGAAGCTGACCTCACTCGTTGTAAGAGCGTCTGCTTGAGAGTGCAGTAGATTCACAGCCATTAGGTCTACTTCTGCCGAAAACTTTTTGCAGAATACCTAGAAACGTTATGAAAGATCATATTATTACTGTATATCGTTTGCAAATCTCAAACAGTCAAGAATTAAGAGAATTTTGAAAGCGAAAGCAGAAAGTCAGAACTAATGGGAAGGTACAAGAATAGGCGAAAGATGAGATGGAAAAAATTCAAATATTAGTCGTCAGTTTTGAGCTAGACATAAAAAATCAACTCATTTAGAAGATTTAAAGCCCTGAGTAAATATCTTCATAGTAGTGTTCGTGTTCCCACGGTTTCTCCCGGTTAAGTGCTAAAGATGCACACGGATTTCGTAAATATCCTGCGTGATTTCACGTTATAGTGTAACCTGAGGAAACTACCCATGCGCACATGATCGCCATATTAATAACAATGCTGGCCAGATGAATGTTTACGTCGTTTACGTGATATTTTGATTTGTTATTATTTTTAGTTTACATATAATTATCCAAACTGGATACATTAATATGTCATCGCTGTCGTTACCCAGAGTTCTACAACCAAAAAAAACTAATAGTTTGGATTTCGAACGAGAAAATTTCGAAAAGTCTCAGGTAAATTTAGAGAAACCACTATTAACTTTATTAGTGATGGGAAATATGACATATACATCGACACGTTGATTAAATAATGTATTACACGTGTTTGATTATCTAATCTTTTTATTTTCTCTTTCTTTTTTTCTTGTTGACATTCAAAGCTCAATAATATCTCGGATATCTCGTTTTTATGTCATTCGTAAATTGAAGCTCTAAACGAAAACTCGGGTCATTTCTATTTTCTACATTAATGATAATTGAAATTCAAAGAACTATCGTTGCTGTATTCTAACTGAACTATTACGTGTTTTATTTTTTCTCATAAAACGTGAACTTTGTTTCACAAGAAAGCTAAAGTAATTATTTAGGAGGAAACTCTTGAGAGCAAGCCAAGGCTTTCTCCTCCCACTCTCATCAAATTGGCAAAATTAGGCGGCTGATCATTGACATTCATTTACATATATGAACTGTACTACGTATAAGGTAAATTTAATCGGAAATGCATTATAAGAGACCAAAAATATAAATGTACAGATCATCAGCCTGTATATAATGGAGAATATTTATCTTTTAATTACACGATGAGGAACTATTGTATTGGCAGACAAAACTCATGATAAGCAGTTAATTAAACTCAAGCGGTGATGATAAAAACCCTCTTGTCATTAAGTCAATTCTCAGGATATTGAAAGGGCTGCCTCAGCTATTGAATTATATGCCAGGCTAGTTTCCTATATAAGTGCACTTAACAGTTATTTATTGTATACCTATACGAGGTCCATGTATGGAAACTTGTGCCTTTACTATAGTCGTAATTAATTTTCACGCATTTTTATCATATAAGTTTGATTCATTTAAATTATTTGCAATGAAACGAATTTGATTAGATGATGATTTCAAATTTTATATGGAATTATCTTTATAAAAAAATCATATTTTGAATGTTTTCAAATAAATGAATATTAATAGTGTTATTAAACAACGATAATGAATTTTATTTTTCATTATTGTACTTGTCCCATGCTCAGTTAGAACAGCATAGTAGGACATAAATTATTTTGATGTATGACGTTCCAGTTTTGCTCAAAGGCCTTCTTCCTGTTTAGCACATGTGCACCTACTGTAACATTTATGGAGAATGAAAGTCTCTTGTGAAAGCGTGTTGTGTCATGTGTTGCAAATATACAGTTGCATGAGTGAAAAACAGGCTATTAGGCCAGAGATTTTCTAATGCCTCAAAGTGGTAAATAATTATAATTGATATAGGGGATTTCCAAAAATAAATATTTAAATGTTGATATTTTTAACTGCCTTTCAGTAAATTGGTTCATTAAAAATTGGATATTGAAATACATGAAAATAATGGTTTTGATACGTATTTTGAGGCTGATGAACAATAAAGCTCATATCTGACACAACTATGTGATTTGCTATAAAATATTTAATTGCTCTTGATACAATAACATGCTTGTTGTTCCTCATCAAAAAGTAAAAATGCTTGCTTTTCCTATTTAACAGTTGGTGTAGTGAGAATGTATAATGTGAATATGTTTCTTATTAAAAATCAACAAACTTAAAAAATAAAAACATAACATGTTATTGGGCAACTGCTAAGAAGCATCAAAGAAAAGAAAATGTTTAAAATTGACATAAAAACTTTCATGTATTGTTTAAAGTCTTTAAATATATTTGCAATTATCAGACATCTCTAGGATAATGATGCTGTCCCAGATGGCAAATTCACAATATAAGGTGTTTTTAGAGTAAGTACCGTTTTGATATTTTTTTAAAAAAAGGACAATTTTTTAATACTTTAATTTTTATATGAAAACCTAGACCTTAATCTACTTTCAACATAATTTCCATCTATATTAAGGCATTTATTGCATCGTGCAACCAACTTCTGAATTCCACCCACATTGAAAATTCCTCCAGTTTTGAAATACTACATGTTGTCCTTCGTTTCTTGAATACAAGAGACATAAAAGTGATTGAAATTCATTGGCAGATTATTCAAGTGTATGTATGGAGGAAATGCTATGACTATTTTGCTTCACAACAATGCTTGTCCACACACGGCTCGTCGAACCCAAGATCTCATCGTGTCACTTGGCTGGGAACAATTTGATCACTCTCGATATAATCTTGAACTAGATCCCAGTGATTATCATTTGTTCTTGCACTTAAAGAAGCACCTTGACAATAAATACTATGATGATGACGATGTCAAAACAGCCGTGCTGGAGTGATTAGCAAATCAGGAGGTCGATTTATATGAAGATGGAATTCATAAGCTGGCCTTACGATACAATAAGTGCCTTAATATAGGTGGAAATTATGTTGATTAAAAGTAGATTAAGGCCCAGGTTTTCATATAAAGGTTAAGGTGTTATAAAAAATCAAGGACTTTATTTTTTTTTTTTTTTATCGAAACAGTACTTATAAAAAACACACCTCGTATTTATAAAGTGCAGTGTAATGATCTTCAGATATGGAGTGTTTATCGATAGTGTATAATGAAATAGTTGTTTATAAAACACTGTTTTGAGTTTACATTTACCTTTGAAAAGTTCTAGTTACATCATTTCTACATTGTTACTTAAAATATTGCCATTTGATAATGATGAGGATATGTACAAGAATCCATGAGAAGGAAATGGAGAGGGGAGGGGGGGGGGGGGAGAAAAAATTAATAAATAAATAAATTGAAAAAAAAAACCATCTCAACAGGATTTCTATGTGCTTATTAATTGCCGTAGTTACCATAGTTCTTTACAAATTGAAAAGTGTTAAAATGCAAAAGAAAGATCGGTAATTAATTTTTGAATGACATCTCAAGGACTAAAAATGCTGAAAGCTTTATTGTGCTTCAAATTATTAAGAATTTCATTAGCTTTATGTTTAAAGCAAGATATGTTTAGAATTTTATGCTAATAAGAGTAATGGCCGTGCCCAGAGCTATAGTCCTCACTCCCCATGAAACAGGCTTGCCAAATAGTGTTATGAAATGCACTTGGCTAAACATATATTACATAAAACATGCAAGACATTTCAGATATAACAGCTCTATTTAAGGAGAGTTTAAGATAAGCTTATATTCTGTTTTGTGGTTTCCATTTAGACTTTTTTTTTTCAATTTTAAGCTAAAAGTTTTGTCAATATAACTATTAATTCATTAAAGTGTAATAATAAAGATTTTTTTAATTTTGTATTATTTATTGCTCTAAATACATGGTTATACATAACATTTTCAAAAAATCATAACTAAGCAGTAGATCATAGTTCATCTTATATTCAATAGAGAGAAAAACTCTCGTAGTTTCTTTTTCTTTTTAAATCTTGCACACATTTGCTCTTGTTTGCTGTTACGAATTACTAGTAGCAAAAATGAAATTCACAGGGGTAGTTTCTAATCTTTGTGTGGTTGCCAACAGGCAACATCGGCCTCGGTGGCTCAGTGGTTGCGTGATTGCCTCTGGTGCCCGAGTACGTGGGTTCGATCCTGGCCGAGGATGACTAGGATTTTTCAGGGGGAATTCCTGAGATCACGCACTTCCTTTCGGAAGGGAAGTAAACCCGTTGGTCCCGTGTAGTCGTTTGCCGGCTGCACATTAAAGAACCCTTGCGAGGCAAAATTTGTGGCCCCTATAACGCCGTCCTGAAATGACCATAGCAGTTGAAAAGGACGTCAATACCAAACAAAACTAACCAAACCGACCAAGCGGGCAACGACTCCAAAAAATCGTTTACAAATTTGGTTGCGGAAATGGAATAGAATGAAATAAAATGAAATTTAGATTAGCCAATAGACTTAAGTTTGCTAAAGTATGATCATGGAGATATAGACAGTCACACAAATCTCTGCAGAAAACCATGGTATTTTATATTTTACTATCAAAAATTTACACTTGATTGAAGAAGGTTTAATTTTCATTTTGTTTAATACTTATTTAATACCTATTATATTAATAATTATTTATTATCTAATGCAATCTTATCAGAATGAATCCGAGTAATCATTGACACTATTCAGAGTCCAAGTCCCTTCTGACTCGTAGACACTGGTACTTGTTTCAATAATGTAACCAGCACCTTCAGTCTAACTTTCTACTTCAGGCCTTCTCGTGTGTGTTTTATATATACAGGGTGTTTATTAATTCTGTTGCCAGACATGGAGAGGCAGTTGGAAGGTCAAAACTAACAACTATTCCGAATACCATTTTTCCCACAAAAACATTGTAAACGAGTTAAAAAGGTGTAAAGATCCCGACCAACCCCTGTGAATACTGCAGTGCGTGATGGTTGGATAGGAGAAATCCTCGATCTGTGAGCCGGGTGCCCGCCTCTCATTGGTCTTTCCAACTTGACAACTTGATGTCTTTAAGACACTTACTGACATCATGGCTTTGCGTGTGTCTGTGATAGCCCAATTGGTAGAGGCGTCGATCATATGACACTTGAGGTTCCTGGTTCGAATCCAGGTCGCATAATTTTTCTTACAGCTTTTTGCAATCGATAAAATGTAGTTTGCAATTGGTAAAATGTAGTTTGCAATTGAAAAAATGTAGTTTTCAAATGAAAAATGTAGTTTTCAAAATAAAAAATGTGGTTTTCAAATTAGAAAATAGACAAAAAAATTCATAAAATATAAGTCAAAGAAACCAAAGAATTAATTATATATATTGTTATAGTACAGTAAATTACAAAATTTTATTATATAAATATCAGTATTATAAAATTAAAGATTATTATACAAATTACTGTAGATATAGTGTAAAACTATATAAAAACATTGGATATTACGCCGTATTACAAGGAGTAAATATACTGTAGTAGCTGTATACAATAAGAAACATACAGTAAAAAACACAAATTCTATTCTCTTCTATTCATTGTCATCATCATTATCATTTTGAGGAATGTCTGGAAGATCATTTAAAATTTCAGTACGCTGAATGCACGGTACTAAAAACTGCCGGCTATGAACGACCCAACCATTGCAGTCGCGGGGGGTTATTTGCGCTGCTGCAGTTGAAATGGCTGGCCGGTCAGGCACGTGTTCGCAGCGCACAAGCAATTTTAGTTTGCTGAACGCTTCCTCTACAGGGTTTAGGAACGGGCTATACGGCAGTAGATAAATTACTTGGCAGCTGTGATCATCAATTAGCTGCTTCGCTTGGTTAGTTTTATGGAATGGAACATTATCCATAATTACATGTAAAAAATTTAATGTTTTACGTGTATGTAAATTGTGGAAATCTTTTTACAGTATGTATTTTAGCCTATATTCGAGTTACACACGTTCGCTGAGCTCATCTTGCCCGTCGTCTGCTTAATTTCGTCGCCGTTTATGTAATACAAATACAGTAATTGCCACTAGAAGGTAAGGGAGAGTGAGGCTAACTAAAGCTCCTACTCTAGAACTTTAGGGCTAACTGGGACGCTTTCTTTATTTTATTATGTAAATTATTTTGTTTTTTTGACTTATATTTTATGAATTTTTTTTCTATTTATTTTCTAATTTGAAAACTGCATTTTCTATTTTGAAAACCACATTTTTTCATTTGAAAAGATTATTTTTTCAATTGAAAACTACATTTTATCGATTGCAAAAAGCTGTATCATTTTTTCAATTATTGTTATCAGACACATCTGCCTCAAAATAACACAGAAATCAAATACTATGAAGTACTACAGAAACTCAATGCCTTAATATACTGCAGAATTGCAGACCATTCTGCAGTAAATATGGTAAAATAAATTCCAAATATGTTTTGTTTCTATATTGATTCTACGAGGGTCATTTTTAAAGTAAGAACCATTTTGTAATAAAAACAAAAGTACTGTATATATTTTCAAAATTTTTTCATTACCAGATTCTAGATACCTTAAACTATTTTTCCACATAGTTTCCAAGTTTATTTAAGCACTTGTCATAGTGCTCAGTTTACTTCTGCATGATCACTTCATAAAAGCTGCTGCCAGTGAAGAAAGTCACGCAGTTTTCACTTGTTCGTCATCGCTGAAATGCAGGCTGCTGATGACCTCCTTTAGATCCAGGAACAGGTGGTAGCCACTAGATGCGAGGTCTGGACTGTAAGGCCAGTGTCAGGTTGTTCCAAGCTAATCAGATTTTTTGTTTTTATCACAAAACTGTTCTTACTTTCGAAATGACCCTTGTATAATAAAATTCTCTTTTCTCTGAGGGATAGTTGCAAAAAATTATAAAATAAATAAAAATGAGAGGAAGTGCTTGATGGTGAGCTTGGTTAGTAAGGATAAATCTCGCAGAGAGTGAGGGATCTTGTAGTTATAAAACCACAGTTTTCGTTATTTCAGTCATTTAAACTGATATTGCTCTCAAAGGAATGCTATTAGCAGTTGCTTTAACTGCTGTGAAACCAAAACTCCTATCATTAGCTTTTATTAATTAAATTATGTATTAGTTGGAGTGATAAAAGATTTTAAGTTGTATCTTTTTTTAAGTGGTTGATATGATTCATGTTTTAATACAGTTTTAGGACAAAGGGTTGAAAAAGTATAATACAAATAAAGGACTACCAGTGATGTGGATACTAATCTCTTTATTTCTGACACATTACGGTTTACATCCTCATCACAGGCATTTCCAAAAGTAGCAAATATGAAATGCAAAAACATTGAAATATGTAGGTAACAAGAGTAAAGTGTCCACCAATCAGGGTATTGAGGCCACTGATTGGTGGATTGCAAAGCCAGAGTTCCGACTGAGAGGCGGACCTATTAGAGAACTCACTTCTGGTTGACAACATCTGGAATATCAATTAAGAAATCAATAACTGTGTATCTATCAAAAGAAATTTGATTATTTAACAATTTGTCACTATTGAAACGACGATGTTCTAATTTCCATCTCTTCTTTGTATGGCTATACTTTCTGTGCCATGATGACGACTATCTGAAGGTATCCATAATTACATAGAATACATAAAAATTTTCAATTCTAACCCAAACTTCATGCCAGAACGAAAACTTCCTCACCCCTGCAGTACAGAGACACTACATTTTAGGTGCTCTTGACTTCATAGGGAAAAGGTATGTGAAGCAGATTTGAAATCCTGAAGGTATTCTGCAGGGAAATCAGGTTAGTGAATTCTTATGATATGTAGACTTGTTCAAGACTAGAATCGAAAGTACTCTTTTGAAAAGTAGATTTCCAGCAGGTTCTTGCAGTAGGAACTGACGACGTGTTCCAGTGATTTCTCAAGAGCAGAGGGGCAAGCACCCGAGAGGGAATATCATTATTTCAAGGCATTTTTCATAATAAAATATTAGGTTAAATAGAAAATTTCTAATTGATATACCTTATTACCCTAAACAAATGTGATTCAAACAAAAAATAATAAAAATAAATAAATAAATAAATAAATAAATAAATAAATAAATAAATAAATAAATAAATAATAATACAGCATGACTATGTATAGTTTATTTTTCCATAGATTTTACCTTTAAAAATTTTAAAAAAGAATTTTTTGATATGTTTGATCTGCAATTAAAGCATTACAGAGTCACTTTGATGCTTTCCAAATGACCTTCTGAAAGTGGTTTAAGTTATATTTATGGAATTAATTTACAAGAATTTGAGAATAAACTTGCCAGAATATACAGAAAGGTTTGAAAAAGAATACCGTAAATCCTCTATTATAATGTGAATAGGCCTAAAAAGCACCTAAATTTGTGGGATCGTATTATACAAAGGTTAATATTAGCTCTGCAACACCTGCCGCCCGCCACGGGGGGGGGGGGCGTCTATTGCATTTTGTTCTGATGAAACTCAGATGAAATTATCGTGTAATATAGATTAATTATACAGCATGTGCTGTATCCAGTTCATGATACAATACATTAATTCACTTTTTATTTGAATTTCTTGTCGCCAAAAGCTAATACGAAAATAACTTCTCCCAAAGATGGCAACTTCCATTTATCCCACTGTGTAACAAGGCGTGTAATTCCTTTATGGAAGAAGTCTTTCGGTTGCGTGTGGAACCATTCCAAAACCTCTTCCTTCACTTTATCGTCCGACTGAAATCTGCGGCCTTTCAGATGTTTCTTGAGATCCCCAAACACGTAAAAGTCACATGGGAATAAGTCAGGGCTGTAAGGTGGATGCTGCATTGCTCCCCAGTTGAACTTTTTTGATGAGGTCTACCGTTGCTTTCGAGGTGTGAGGACGTTTGTTGCACGTGGAGAAGAAGCACTCCTTCTGTAAGAAGTCTAGGATGCTTGCATTTGATGGCCACGTGCAGTGCCTTCAATGTTTCCCCATATCGTGCTGCGTTAACTGTGGTACCTTTTTTAAGAAAGTCCAGTAAAATCTGGCCTTTGCGATCAAAAAAACGCTGTCAACATCACCTTCACCGTGCTGTTTGCGATTGCTGTTGATTTTTTCGCGATTTGACTTTGATTTTTTGCCATTGCTTGTTTGGAAGAAGCGATCACTTGCAGAGCTTCAAAGCGCGAGCTCTTGTTCTTTTTCACATGATGCAACACTTGGGGTTTCGCAATTGTTGGAAACAAAAACTTACGATCTACAAGTCTTGTGTTTTTTTTCCCCACACAAATTTTCGTTTTCATTTGTACGACCCTTATACATTATTACATTGCCCTGAATATAAGATGAGTTTTTTTGCGAAAATAAAGTGTCAAAAAACAGGAATCGTCTTATAATCATAATCTCAGATTTGGAAAAAAATTTGGTCTCCCCCCCTCTTCCTGATTGTAGAACGGCCGTTAAAAACCTGTCCGTTTTAAGCGTAAGCACAAGATCAGCAATTTTCCATAATAAACAAGTAAAACTGATCACATCCTTTATTTTTGAACATCATACATTGGCTAACATCCTGTTGCCTAGTACATGCATTACTTCATTTGCAGCCATGCATTAATAAATCTAATCGTTGCACGCAAATGAAAAAATTGCTTAAGGAACTGAACATGCAAACATGCAACTTTTTTAGTGCATTTCCTTAAATGCAATTTCTTCTTAAGCCTTCAACTTTCAAAACCATCCAATGTTCTCTTTTGGACTTCAATGATAACTCTTAATGGTTTTCTTTATTAATCTTTGATGATGACAAGAATATAGTCATTTTTTTTTATTGTGAGTTTGAATTATAAACAAAGGAATAAAGGTGAGATTAGAGGGATTGTAAAAAATAAAATATTCACTTTTTATTTGAATTTCTCTTCACCAAAAGCTAAAAAATATAAAAAATAAAGACTGTTTTCTGTATGTTTTTACATATTTTATTTCTCGCGACGAGCTTAAAATGGGGATCGCATTATACGAGAGGATAGCATTTTTGCTGGTTTTGGGGCTGAAAACGTGGAATCGCATTATACAAGGGGGCGCATTAAAGTAGAGGATTTACTGTAATTTAAATAAAGGTTCTACGAGCGATAGCAATCAATGTAAATGCATTCAATGAGCTGCTGTTTTTATTGAAAATAAAAATGAAATTGTTTTCTATGAAATGAAAATTATTCTATTTATAAATTACTCTTCTTGAGCTATAAATAAACAAAAATTTGTATACATTTGGTAATACATGGTAACAAAAAAAAAATAAAAAGGTATAAGGCGCCTCGGGTAAGGTATTCATTGTTTTGCCTCGCCTTTTCATGTTTTACTCCCCCCCCCCCATGTCCATCGGTACGCCACTCAAGTATACATAACACTTGCTTAACTAGCTCCTGCTCACCGGGCCTAGCTTCAGGAGCTTCGTCTCGTTTCCTTCCGTTACATTTGATCACGGGTCTATCGCAACTGTTCCCTGACCCGTGATAACCTGGATCAGTGATAAATGATGCCATGGTAAACGAGGATAGATGTACCTCCCAAAACTAGAGGGAAGTAAATGGTCACAGGACAGTTGCGTCCCATTAAATTTATATTTATAATTAATAAGTTTTAAATGGTTTATAGGTACTTTTTTGTTAGATGTAAATATTTTCCATGTCCACATTTTTAAAAATAATTAAGTGAAATTTAATTTAAAAAAAGAAAGAAAGAAAGAAAGAAAGAAAGAAAGAAAGAAAGAATAGAAAGATTGCCAGAACTCGATAGCGTCAATCAGATATCAGTAATAAATTGGAAGTTTTGACAACACAATGGACGACTCATCAGTACAAAGACCTAATGAACGTGTCTTAATTAGATTTCTAAGTAAAATTATTTATTCATTTATATTTGGGAAAAAATAACCATTGAAATACTTGGTAAATTTTAGCGAATAATTTATTGATTGATTGATTGATTGATTGATTGATTGATTGATTGATTGAGGAATACTCTCATTCCTAAGATTGCTTTTTCTGAATCCCTGACATGTGTTCTATACAATAAACATATGAGTTTACTCCAAAAGCATATTGGACCTCAGAAATACCGATTTTGTACTTTGTGCTGTTCCCATTCAGCTTCTAAAAGGCAAGAAATCATAAATGTATTTTTTTTTTTTCAAGGTGTCAACATAAATTCATGACTACAAAGCATTATTAATTCAATCAGAAATTCTTTATAAAATTTCAAAATGTTACCTTCAAAATAATTTTACCTTCAAAAATTAATGTACAGCGGTATATTTGTTCAAATGAGACCAAAAATTTTCACAATTGAAGAGCTACATTTGAACTACAGGTTTTTCTCCTTTTTCTCAAAACTAGTATTTTGAGTTACATCCTTATTCCATTAAGATCCTAAATTAATAAAAATATAAAGTTATTTTAATATACTATACAGGGTGGCCCACTTACCTATCGTGGGTTTTGTTTTCTAATATCTTTGTCAACTTCGATCATTGATTTATGAAATTTTACTATCATGTGGAAAAAAACATTAAAATTTTATCTCTTAATTTTTCAGATCATAACTATTAATAGTTTTTATTTTATATGAAATAATCCATGGCCTACGCAGTTAGTGATCGTGCAGAAGTTGCGGCATGGTATAAAGGGACGAAAGGTGTCATCATGGTTCAGCGAAACTTTAGAACCGAAATGAAGCGTGAACCACTAAAGAATCGAATCCTTGTAGCATTTAACGAAATTACTGTTGAGATGAGAATGAAAGCGCTAGAATATCGTGAACGATTATACAAAATTATTGAAAATAAGGGCAGTCGCGTTTAATTTTAGAATTTTGGTTGTATTGTACGAATGTTTATAAAATTTGGCAACAATAAAATATACTGAAGTTTCATGAAATTTCGTTCAGAACTGACAACCTAAGCTAAAACAAAACCAACGATAGATAAGTGGGCCACCCTGTACTTTGAAGTTATTCATTTAAAAGATACTAATTTTAAATGTACATATAATGGAACACAGTTGTCCTAGTATGCAATTGTCCTAAAACCAAAATATAAGGACACATCTGCTTCACATTTGTTCACAATTTCATCATGGGGCTTCCTTTTGCAGCTTACACATCAGCAACCTTCTTAGGATCAAGTGTGCATATATTTAATTACCTTCTAGTAATTAAATGATTCCCATTTACTTAACAAAATTATCCAAAAATATAGGATTTTCTAGTGAAATATTAATAAAAACTTTTTTTTTTTTTTTTTAAATCTGTTCATGTAATTCCGCAGTTAAAGATGAAGCAGTACTGACATAGTATAGGAGAAATAAGCATCATTTGAAAAATATTATTGGTGGATTAAAGTGTGAAATCTTTGTTCAGTGTGTATTTGTCAAAGCGTTTGTCAGGAAGCAAACAAATAAGCTTCATCCTTGATGATAATCTTTAGCATCTTATCCATGCCTTTGATGTTATTTTATCCTGTTTTGGAATTGATGAAATTATTTTTAGGACTATACTCCTCTGTAGTATCCTATCTAAAGAGTAATTGTTCTGGAAGACAACTTCTGAACTTGAGAACAGCACAAAAACTAACTTGTAAAATAATAATAATTAAATATTCTGTAGTAAAGCTTCATTCGATCATCATTTTTCTAATTTTTCATCACAACAGAAGAAACTACTGTATGGATTCAGGAGTTTAAAAAATAATTTCAAAACAAATTTGGTTGTAAACAAGTAATATAATTAAAAGATTTGAATTGAGCCCAACAATTAAAATTTCATGTACTAGTTTATCTTGGATATCTAAAACAGATGTTTGGATGCTTTCCAAGCTTTGTATTCTTCTTATTGAGACTGTACGTTCATGTTTCTTTTCCTCCTGTCTGCATCTGCTTTTTGTTGTATTTCTTCTAACCTTCAATATTTGTTGAGATCAGTTTTAATTTTTTATTCAGTTATTAATTCCCTTAGTAATTAATACATATGTTCCCTTTTTTATTTTGCAATAATTAATTTTAAATGCAGTTAGTAAGTTCCTCATTTTAAATTTACAAAGCTGAAATGAATTTAGGAATTTTTTCAATTTAAAAAGATCATATCAGCTTTAAAAAATTCTATTGCACATGCCTAGCTTTTATTTTTATTTCTAAGCTTGTATAGTATCATTGACAGTTGGTTATAACAGATGGTGTTTAATATTTTCCTGCTATATAATCTGTATCAGGAAATTTTTTTCCCCTCCATTTATATAGTTGATTTATTTCCTTTCCTCTTGCAGAAAAATTTAAAATTATCAAAATTTCTCTAAATGTCACACATGAACCCTTTTAAAAACTTATGTTTAAATATTTAAAATTAGAGTTCATGTAAAAAGAAAAATTCAAAATTAAAGTTGTAAAAGCTTTTGAACTAAAATAAGCGCTTTTTTTTTTTTATTTATTTACTCCTGATCTATTTATAATCCAATATTATTGGTAATTGTGTTTTCTTTGCAGCATTATGTTTATTGGAAGTTGTGCTATGAAATCATGTGGGTTGAAATTAAATGAAAGGATATTTTGAAATGCAACTTACAACAGAGAATTGTAAACAGAAATTAAAAAAATACTGTATTTCAGGATGGTTTGTTTGTTAGAATTGTTTGAAATCTTAATAGGAATGATATCGTTCAGAAATTGTGAAATCTAAGTAACATTTTCATGTAAATGAAGAACAATTTATCAATCTGAATTTCATAATTAATTAAAATATCATTACATAACAACTCTGCTAATGAACAATGAGTTTGAGAAAATTAGATATACCGTATTTTAGTTCACCCCTCCTTTAGTCCGCATTTGATAAAATATGCCTTCTAAAAATTTTTTCACATAATCTGTACTTTACAGTAAATTGGATAATTTGTAAATTTGAAAAGCCCAAGCAGAGAGATCGAGAATCACCATGCTAAGTGACTGAAGTAGTTCAAAAAAGTGTATGCAAGGTCATTAGTGACTTATCGACATTTTTTCATTACAGCGTCTAACAGCATTTATTGATATTCACAAATCCTGCCGCAAACAAAAACATCGTTAATTAGCATCGTTACAGAATGTTTAAAATGAGACTATGTATTTTTTTCACAGTGTTCTGGTGTTTTTGGCAGTGTACACTAATCTTTTTCATCTTTACAGAGCATTAATCAGCTTATGCAAGAAATGAAAAGACATACTGTGATCGTTGCGCTACATGCACAGCATAGCGATGTTGAAATAGCAACAACTTTGAAAGTCGACATTGTTTACGAACAAAGTTTGGAAGGAGTTGGAAGCCTCAGGCGGATATGTGTAGCCTGAGCTAAGCACAAAAAGCACGCACAACTTTCAAACTGTACAAGACACCACAATTTGTACGACAGGTCCAAAACATTATCGATGATAATCCAGGAATGTCCATCGGAACCATCGCCTGAGAACTCTAGGTTTCAGAGGGCACAGTCTGTATTGTGGTGCACGAGGAGCTTCGTTATAAGTTATAAAGGGCAGTTCATGTCTGCGAAAACACAAGAATGACTGCTTTGAGCAAAGTGGTTATTAAACAAGGTCAAACATCCGAAAAATCTGATGCCCAGTTTTTTTACTGTTGAAAATTATTTCGACCAGGACCAAAGGTGGATCAGTGAAATGGCAGATGGTTATGAGCAGATTCCTTAGATGTCCCACGTGTGACACTAAATTTTTTGCAACCATGATGATTATTAGAGGTGGTGAATAGCGAAGGAAACGTCATGCCACCCCCACTTCTTTCCACAGGGCCTTCTAGTGAATGTCGCTGGCTACACTGCGTTGCTGCAAGCAATTGTGAAGCCCTATATAGACAACATTCACATTGGCAGGCCGTATGTCTTTGAACAGGACTGCATTTGCACATAAAGCTGTGACAACACAAGAATGGATTGCAACCCATCCGTATGATCACACCACGCACAATTTGTGGCTACCTACTTGCCAGATCTCAATCCCTTGGACTATTACATGTGGGCGTTGTTGAACGGGAAGCTAATCGACATTCCCATACTTCCATTGGTTCCGTCAAGGCCAGGGTAATTGCCGACATCCAGGTAATGGCCTGTTTAATTTAGGTATGTCAAGCATTTTCAGTTTTGCGTTATTACATCGGCTATTACATCGAATAAACCTGTTTTCCTACATCTGTGTATCTAATTTTGTATGAATAAAATACGTTGTTTGGCTCATGTGACGTTTTGTTCTATCTGCATCGTGTCCTCAAATATCCTACGCATCCTGTATAATATGCAGGAAAAATAAGTTAAAAAAAAATTATTACTACTAAATGATGATAATAAAATACAAATGTTTTTAAATATTCCTTTAATAAAAGCAAAAAAAATTTTTTTTGTGGTCTGGTGAATGGGGGGAGGAGAATTTGAGGGAGGAGTGTGTATTTTCTAGGGCAGTTAAGCAATAAAAGATGATTATATAGTATCATATTTATGTTCTAGAATAGTTCTTTTTAAACTTCATACATTTGTAACCCCTTTTCATCCAATAAAATATTCTGTAACCCCAAAATATAAGTACAACATATAGATTTTTGCTCCCGACTACAGCAATGATGCACTTGTATGTACTAAATTTTTCATGGCCAAAGCTTTATGAAGATTTGTTCAAGAATAGTGTTTACCACAGTTTGGATAGAAATTTGAAAATTAAATTCAATACATGCAATGATAAATTAGAAGCAAGGGGTAAATGGATTATGAAGCTGTCTCTTGTGAATGCAATAAAAGACTGCAAAGAATATATAAATAAAAAGAACATAAAAAATACAATAAAATTAAATCGTTGTAAATTAATAAAAAATAAAGTCAATAAACACAAAAACAAAATTAAAAGATAAGTTCATTTTATAAGAACTATAATCCCCTTCATCCATTTTTGGTTAGAGTTATTTTTTAAACCATGAGCTTCATTTTGTTGCATGTTTTGCTTTTTCTAAAAGCTTCATGTTGTTGCATTTTTTGCTTTTTACCGAACCGCATTCTCTGCTTTCAATTGGTTTGCGAGAGAGTTTTATTTCATTAGTCCTGCCACAGGCAGCACTTCTATTCATTAAGTGAATTTCTTGGAATTTACAAGATGCTTAGGTAAATTTGTAGCAGTTTTTTGTTTTGCATTTTAAGAATGTTTGCTGAACTGAGAACTGCTAATTTCACATTGTAATTTTTTCATTCTGGGTAAAGCTCTTTCATGGCTAGCAATCCTTTAATGCTAATTCTATTTAAATCCCACCCTTTGCCATCATTTCGACAATAGGCCATGGGGCTTTGCACGCCAAGCCAAAGAACAGCTGATGGTAAATATTTTTTTTTGAGAAATTAAAAAAAAAATGTTTGAAAGATAATGGATTTGTATCTGATGGCATGACGTTTAAAGCTATTGTTTACAAATGCTAGAGGAAGAAGAACATTGTTGTCTGTCTATCATTGTTCAGTGTTTTTTTCTGATGGATGTTTGCAGTTATAAAAGACATACTGAAAATGTGTTATGTTTATCAAATGTCTAATTGTAAATGTTGAGATTAATTAAACGAATGAAGTTAACTAAAATAGCTCCATATTAATTCGCTGAACAACAAACTGGTAGCAGAGATGCCTGGTTATTATTGCTGTGGATATCCTGCTGTCAATGCATGCAGTAGAAGCTTGTTAGGCCCTTAGTCCAGAAGCCAGTCATTACGTCTACCAGTGGTTCAACTTGTTTAAGAGCGACAACGAACGATTGAAGTGGAGACGGAAGAATGGCGGAAGCGAGCGGAATTGGAATTGGTCGAATTGAGCCACTAACAAGTAAAAATTATGCATTATGGAATGTAAGGGTGGGAGCACTGTTAAAATCAAAACACCTTTATAATGTCATTGTTGAGGATGAGCCTAAGAAAGTGGAAAGTATTCAATCCAGTTTAGATGAATGGAAGAAATGGTCATTGCTAAATGATGAAGTATATGGAATTATTTTGACTCTATTTCCAGAAATAGTTATGTCAGTGAGAGGAATTAGTAATGCCAAAGAATTGTGGAATCTGCTAAAAAGGTGCCACGAAGGTGTTGAAAAGCATAAGAAAATTAAACTGAAAATAGACTTAGCAAAGATAGAGAAAAACGAAAAAGAGTCAGTAGAACAATATTTAATACGAGCTCATTCAATGGCTAATGAAATGCGGGAGCTAGGAATGGAGATTGAAGATAATGAACTGATAAGATATATGATAGAAGGTCTCCGAAAAGTTACAATGAAGTGACTACTGCAATTTTATCCAATCCAGATATGTCGTATGAAATACTGCGAGAAACAATATTAAGATTTGAGAGAAAATATATCAATAATGGCAGTGATGAAGTCCGAGCTTATAAAACTCTTGAAGCTAATTTTAGAGGAAGAGGCTGTTTTATTTGCGGCAAATTGGGTCATCGAATAAAAGAATATTGGAATCTGAAACAATATAATTCTGATGACGAAATCAAGAATGGCGTGCATCAAAAGAATATGCAAAAGCTTTATTCAGGACAAGGTAGAGTTCAGCGAGGAAGAGGACAAGTAAATCGAAATAATTCCTACATGGCAGAAAGAAGATCAGATAAGACTAAGGAGCAGATAAATTTTGCAAATGAATATGCTTTGAAAATGGAAGAATAGAATATAAGAGAAAGTGATTTTCTTAGTAAACAGCAAATGATATGGATGCTAGATTCAGCGTGCACATCTTATATGACTTATCAAGGTAACGTTATAAGTGAACGAAAAGCTGATAGATCTGGAATATAGACTGCGGAAAATGGAAGAACGATACAGGCTGAATGCCGAGGTAACGTGAAAGCAACGACTTATGTAATGGGTACCAAAGCTCGAAGAGTAAGATTAAAAGATGTTCTTTATGTTCCAAATTTGAGCAGAAACTTAATGTCAGTATCCCATTCAGTGAAGAAGGGAAAGAAAATAATTCTAGGCGACATTGGGGCTAGAATTTATGAGAAAGACACAGGAGAACTAGTAGTTCAAGGATCGTTTAAAAATGATTTTTTCTCTATATGTTTTAATGTTTCACAGCAGAATGATCGAATGAATGCAGAGATAAGCATGAAAACTCATGAGAATTCAATAAATCTATGGCATAGAAGACTGGGACATCTTCATTTTGATTATTTGAAGAAGATGGAGCGTGAAGATTTGGTACGTGGATTAGAAAGACTTGTAGGAATAGAAAGGAAATGTGAAGAGTGTATACAGGGGAAATTCACAAGATTGCCATTCAAAGAAACAATAGTGGAAAAAGCTTCACAGATTTTGGAAAGACTGCACGTAGACTTATGTAAACCAATGAGAATACAATCTATGAATTTAGTAGAAGAATTTTTGTAAAATTTTTGCATAGGAAAACTAAAGTGGCTGAGGAGTTAAAAGAAATAATCGAAAGAAGAGAAACTGAGACAGGAAAACTTGTCAAAATGATTAGATCGGACTGAATTTATTAATGGGTCATTAAGAGAGTATTACAAACGAAAAGGAATTAAATACGAGAAAACTATAAGTTATTCACCACACAGTAATGGAATTGCTGAGAGGGCAAATAGAATATTTATTGATACAGCAAGAACATTATTGATTGATTCTGGATTGCCATGTCGATTTTGGGCTGAAGCTGTATGGACTGCAGCATACTTACACAATGTGACACCAACTAAACGAAAAAGAAAAACACCAGTGGAAATATGGTCGAATAGAAAACCTTCTGTGCAACATTTGCGTGTATTTGGATGTACGGTCTATTACCGGAACACAAATGCAAATAAAGGGAAATTTGATGCACGTGCAAAATTAGCTGTATTTGTTGGATGTTCACCTGATCGGAAAGCTTATAGAGTTTATGATGTTCAAGAGAAAGTAATACGAGAAAGTAGAGATGTAACATTTGTTGAAGACAAGATGGGGTATATTGAAGATGATGCTAATGAAGATCAAACATTACAAACATTAGATATTATTGCAGCTTATTCTAAAGATATTGAGCAACAAGATTATATTCCAGAAAGGGCAGTAAATGAAATTATTGACCATGATGATGAATTAATGTCAAAACAAAAGGAGTCAGTTTGTGAAGAAAATGAAGAGGGAATTTTACATGACGAAGGAAGTGAAGATTACCGTAATTTTCGGGAGTAACGCCGTGGCGGCTGATACGCCGCACACGCCAAAATTTAACAAAATTGTTAAATCTCCGGGAGTAGCGCCGCGGCGGCCGATACGCCGCACACCCCCCCCCCCTCATCACACACGGTCCGTTTTGTATAATCGCGTTTTATAAGAAATTCAATAAACAAACCAAAATTCAATATTTATAAGATATATTTTATTAGTCGAATCCTTCAAAATCCGATGTTTCCGAATCGGAATGAAATAAAGATAAACGGTCGAAAGTCAAAAGTCGTTGGAGAGAGAAATACTGGGAGATTATGCTCGTCGAAATTGAAACCAAATACTGATTGCCATGAAACCAAAAGCGACCCCTTATATATCGCAACAGGTGTCATACTAGCGGGCGTCGATTATTCTGATTGGTTGCCCTCTGTTGACGAACGCGAAAATAAGCAAAAAGCCACACTAAAAGCATGGATTATTTGAAATAATTTATTTCCTGTTGATGACTGATGTTGGAAACCCGATGTTCATATACATCGATGTTTCCAAAGCCACTCGATGAAAACGTCGATAAAAACCATCGATACTATAAATTCGTCGATAATAGGAGTGCTTTATTATCGAGTGAATCACCCGCTGTCGATGAACGATCACGCTCGATCGTTATCGGAGTGAATTTTCAATCACGTGTAGAATCTACCTATCTATCTTTTTTTTTTTTTTTTGTAAAATCTCCGGTAGTAGCGCCGCGGTGGCTGATACGCCGCACACGCCGAATTTTTAACTTTTAATAACAGAAACGCCGCGGCGTTACTCCCGAAAATTACGGTATATAAAAGGTCGTAAACGAGGAGATACCAATGAAGGATTGAAAGAAAGAAAGGAAAATGAACAGGAACTTTTGAGACAAGGAGTGAGAAGGTCTTCTAGAGAAAGGAAGCCAAATCCTAAATATGCTGTAAATATAATTCAGGAAGAAGAAGAAATTCCTAAAAATTATAATGATGTGTTAAGATCAAAATCTTCATATAAATGGAAAGAAGCTATGGACAGAGAACTTAATTCGTTACGAGAACATGAGGTATGGCAAATAGTAAAAAGACCTAAAGATTAGGATATAAAAAGTAAATGGATTTTTTCAATTAAAACAAATGAAGGAATTCCAAGATATAAAGCTAGACTGGTAGCTAATGGATCCAGACAACGAATAGGAAGGGATTATGACGACTCTTATAGTCCAGTCATGAAAGCAGAATCATTCAGAGTATTATCTATTGCTGCTATGAATAATTATACAGTGAAATTTGTTGATGTAAAAACAGCTTATCTTAATGCAAAATTAGAGAAGTACTTATGGAAGCACCGGATGGCTTGGAAATAGATAGAGGACATGTTTTGAAAATAACCGGAAGCTGATATGGATTGCTCGAAGCTGGAAGATGCTGGTTCAATAAGTTGAACGAAATATTAAAAGATGCAGGATTTAAAAGATGCAAAGCTGATCCTTGTGTATTCGTAGTGGATAACGATAATAGTTTTGTTGCTATAGGAGTTTACGTAGACGATTGTCTAATTATAAGATCATCTGATGAAGTCATTGAAAGACTGACTAGAAAATTAAAGAAATATATCAAAATAAGAGAATTATCGGAGAAAATGAATTTTTTGAATATTGAGATTGAGAAGGAACTAGGAGGATATATACTGAAACAAGAGAAGTATATTCAAGAGATACTCAGAAGTTTTAATATGGAAAACTGTAATCCAGTGAGGACACCCAGAGTATTAGGTGTTAAACTTGATGATTATGAAAATTCAACAAAATTAGATGAAACATTTTATCAACAGATTTTGGGAAGCTTGAACTATCTAGTGACTAGCACATGACCAGATTTAGCATACACTTTAAGTAAAATGTCACAAGATCCAAGAGATACACTTTCAAGCCCTAAAATGAGCATTACATTATCTTCAGCGTACAAAAAAACATGAAACTCAGGATCACAAAAGTTATGAAAGGTGAAATGGAATTTTATCACATGAAATCGAGTGAACTGGAAACTGATATAATGACAAAAGATCTCAGTGAAAGTGTAATGAAAAAACATTTGGAAAATTTAGGAGTGATGTAAACAATAGATATTAACCGTAAGGAGAGGAATTGATGGCATGACGTTTAAAGCTATTGTTTACATATGCTCGAGGAAGAAGAACATTGTTGTCTGTCTATCATTGTTCAGTATTTTTTTTCCGGATGGAATGTTCGCAGTTATAAAAGACATACTGAAAATGTGTTAAGTTTATAAAATGTCTAATTGTAAATGTTGAGATTAATTAAATTAATGAAGTTAACTAAAATAGCTCCATATTATTTCGCTGAACAACAGTATCATTTAATGCCATTTTTAAAGAAAGTTGGAAATGATGTATTGCAAAGTAGGTATCAAGTGCAGTGATGTACAAGGCAAAGTTGAGGGCTTAAGAAAAGATATTCACACTTAATACCCATACTTTACCAGGTGCAGTTATGCACCAGAATGCAGTTCAGATATAGTCTTTAACCTATTCACTAATTATTGATCATATGCCATTATCTGCACATGCATTGATGAATGACGCAGGATTATATGATGTAGGTAGTGGCAGTAGCATATCTTAATTTGAACAACGTTGTAGCCTCCCCACCCCCACAATAATATTTGTGTAGTCACTCTAGTTCAATGAACAGCACTTGGAGTAGGTGAGAGCTAAGGTTCGGAACTGAAAATAAGATGACACCTGATATTACTGTAAACGTGATCAAACTAATTTATTCTCCTAGAGTACATACATTTTAACATAATATTCTCTACTTCTAACTACCATGGTATTGCTAAAGGGCCCCATCTAACTTGCAAGTGTATTAGATTTAATCTTAATGCTACAAACTTTCCGTTCATTTCAATCAACTAACCAGCACACTTGCCTATATAAAGAGGATCAACGGCCAACATCAATGTTAAGTTGAGATAGCAACGACAGCTTGACAGTGAACTATGGGAATACTGAGCAATTTACACTTCCGAATCAAATATTCCTTACTCTTACGCCTGAAAGCGCAACGTTCCTCCTTTAATTATCTCGAAAAGGGGGAAGGAACAGTGACCCCTCTTGGCGAGTGTAAATAATAGTTAACTATATCCCACTGGCAGCACTGGCGACTACGTTTAAACATATGTTACTACGCATGTGCTTGTGCTCCCGGTTCATCAGTCAAGACTATATGTCGAATTACAACTACGGACCTCAAAACTATATTAGCTGCTGCCCAATTGCACTGGCAAGGTGCTTAATAAGATATAGTATCATTTACTTAATAATCCATCTTAATCAGCTGTTGAAGATGTAACGATACGATCGTTACAACAGATATATCTTAAGAATATATCTGTGTTTGTATTCATCTGTAGTTATGTTTGATTGTTAATCATAAAAGGGGGGGGGGAATATTTTGCTTATGTTTGATAATGGGGAGATCTTAATTATTCATAGATGTTAACGATTTCGTATTTTACAGGAAATTGGGCAAAGTTATCAATTATTCAGATGATCTTTTGTTGGATTCTGAGGTCAGTGCATCACGCGGGAAATGAATTGTAAAAAGAGGGGAAACAGCAAGAGCTGGAAGAGCGAATGAAACAGGGAACCAATCAGTGACCTTCCTTTCCCGGTGACGTATAGGGCGCCAGAATCCAAACCGAAGTTATAAATAGAGCACGTGTCGTTGCTCTCTCTCTCTCTCTCAACTTTTAGTTTTGATCTCATGAGCCGCAATCAGAATTGTCTCTCATGGTCTCCTCTCAGGAGGAGCCGTAATTACATTCGATGAAGAGTAGTGTCAACCAATCTAGCCAATGTGTAAAGATCTGCAGTGAGTGAACTGTAACTACGGGAATGTGTTACATCCAACGTGATGGTATCTCAAGGCAAATGTAGATACGACCATGTGCAAGGAGTGTCCATTGGGCCTAACACTAAAGCCTAATGAGCAAAGCGAGAATACATCTGGAAGAACGAGTTAGTCCTACAGAGCTGAACGTGGCATGCGAGTAGGCCTACGTAAAACGGCGGGAACACCGAGCGACTACGGCATTAGAATACAGAGAAGGCTACGGCTGTCGCAACATCAGGGGATGCCCGGTATACATGACCCTACCAGCGGATACTCTGCGTGACAGGCCGTGAGCTTACATATTCGAGTTGTCAGAGATCGTTCCTGAACTTTGCTGAGATTCACCGACAACGAGCTGGGCTGTCGTCGGAGAATTCTACAGGAGAACCCCGTAGCGCCTGCTCCATGTGCGGAAAGCTGCAAGCTGCACGTGCTGATTATCAACAAGTTAGGTATCGTTACATTTTGTATTTTGGGCCCCAACGTGTGTGTTTCGCGAACTGTTGACATTCTCTTACAAAATTAATATAAGGAATTTTAATTAGTAAGAAAGTAAATTTATTGCATTCAGTAACCCAACGTTGATAGTTTATGTATGGGTAAAGTTTACCCATGAGAGGACAATATTACTAATAGATAATTTGAATTCAGTTTGCAGTGCATAATGTTAATTATAACTCTTATTTTGCATATTAACCTCACTAACCCAATTTAGTCATTTCGTTTGATTATCCACATTTAATGTCCAATAAAATTGTTAATTTTGTACACGACATTGCTGAATTTCCTCTGTCTTAACTAATGACCAGGGAGGGTGGACTTTATAATTGGTTGGGGGGAGAAGGAAAGGGAGTTCCGACAATAAAGGAAAGCAGAAAGAAAGGAAAATGAACCACTATACGATCCAAGTAAAAACACAACGCAATAAAGGGAAGTAGGAATTAATTTATAAAGAGGGGAAATCTTTATTTTAGAGGAAAAGGGGACAGGGCAAACCCTTTGGGTAACTCCTCCTTTGTAATAAGTATCATTAGGCGTAAGTATTCTTGAGATAAGATTCGACACAGCTGGCACCTTTGATCAACTGTATAGGTCATACCACGTGACCAAACAAGCTTTCGCTTTGTATGGTACAACTGGTGACCGTGACCAAGATTCAGCTTGCCGGTACAGTTGGTGACCGTGCTCACATAAATTCACATATCGGTACAATTGGTGTCGTGACCATGCACACCTTTATCGCGTATCGGTACAATTGGTGTCGTGACCACGCACACCTTTATTAGCATAT
>JAHWFO010065174.1:1457380-1469647 GCA_023313115.1 Rhysida immarginata
TATCGGTACAATTGGTGTCGTGACCACGCACACCTTTATTAGCATATCGGTACAATTGGTGTCGTGACCACGCACACCTTTATCGCATGTCGGTACAATTGGTGTCGTGACCACACACACCTTTATCGCATATCGGTACAAAGACATTAAATTGTCTCTCTAAACACACATAAACAAGGTTCGTGGGTGCTTTCTATCATCCGTTACGTTGTAGTCGGGGCTCCGGGGTAATCGATGATTGATTCATGATACAGTTTTCGTGCGTGTCCGTGGACTTAACTCAATAAATTGAAACGAACTCACCGGGTATTTCACATTCTTGCCAATTATGATGACTCGCCAGGTCCCAAACCTATGGTCCCTCCTTCCATTGCTGACGTCGAACGCTCAATGACTGCGCTGTCTGCCGCTGTAACCGGGCTCCATCATGGGTCCAAGTTCGCTGCTTATTTCAGTCGGAAAACGCAAGGCCGGACGTCAGCTCATGTCGGAAAACGCAAGTTTAGCAAATATGAGAAACAAACTCAAATGAAAGAAATTTTTCTTAGCACATATTTACTTACGCCAGTTTTAGACGAATTCCAACCTTGACGAGCTCATTGCAATTTCTCAGTGACGAATCTCATAATTAGAGAACAGTCTAGATATTCTTATGGAGAAACATTGCTTTTCTTTTTTACAACAACAAATCCTGCTTCCTTTTCGCCATCACATTTCCAAAACGAAACAAACATTTACAAGGCTTAACACAATATGTCCTCTCTCAACAAGGAGGAAAGTTCAAGAAGGAAAAAAAAAGAATCTCTTAATTTTTATTTCTCAACAAACGGGATGACCCGCTCATCACTTTCTTTTTCGCCGAAAACAATCGCAACAATCCCCCATTGGAAGCTGAGCTATATTCGTGGAAAACTACTCAACAATACAGCTCCAACAGAGGACCATTGACGATCGTTCACGGCATTCTACACTCTCCACTTAACAATAATAATGACACACGCATTCATATTTTCACTGCACCACACACAATCATCATTCATACAACAACAAAACACTCGTTATAAAATGCACCACGCTAAACTAACGATGTCAATTAGATAATAAACATTTTAATTTCTAAGAGACTTATCCCTATTATCCGGCCATCAGACACACGGGACTCTAACCTATAATGGAACATCACAACGTGAAAAGTAAGATTTTGATAAGTTGACAAATGATCAAACAAATTTATGGACAAGAAATCATCATTCTTAGTAAAGTATTTAAGTGAGAAAAACTGTTTCATGAAGGGCAGGGAAACTTTATTTATTTCATTGATATTTAGTGGACTTAATTATTTGAATGGGCTCTATCAAAAGCAGTTATCGTAATTTTTGGCAGTTACACTGCGGCGTTTCTGTTAATAAAAGTGAAAATTTTGGCATGTGCGGCCTTTTAGCTGCCGCGGTGTAACTGTAGAAGATTTTCCAAAAAGTTAAAAAAAAAAAATTCTTCTACATCAATTTTAGGCCTACTTCATATAGTTTCTCTCAACTATATAAAATGAGTAATGGGAATGTATTCCTTGATTTATATTTATTGATGAATTTATCGATGAATTCACATCCTATTAATTAAAAATTCACTCCGATTGCGATCGAGCGAGAGCGTGAGCATTCATCGACAGTGGCAGTGGATTGAACCACCGGGACACTGAGAAAAACCCGGTGGGCCGGACTGGTGCCTTTACCTTCTCGTGGTTGAGGGCCGCTTTCGCCAATTTTTCCCGGTACCTGCCCGGTACGATTTAGACTGCCAGTCCGCCCATGTTCATCGATCAGTGTGAGCACTGCATCTAAAAACTTCCTGCTCTCTTGGTGTGAAACTTTTATTCACGCCACGCCCGCTCTTATTGTTCACTACACGACCAACATTATCAACTTTCAAATCTGATTACGTTCAAGCACGCCTGATCACTTTTGCTACTTTCACTTTGCAATAATGGCAGACAGTGAAAGCATATCCCACCTCGAAGTATGTTCCCAATGCGTTTATAGTTTTGTAATGAATCTGAAGGCACAAAAAACGTCAGGATACACATTTTTTTTACGATAAATCTTCCCTTTTACAGCTTTTTCACGAACATTTAGTACATTTTCACAAACATTTAGTACATTTTCACGAACATTTAGTACTTTTTCACAAACATTTAGTACTTTTCATGAACATTTAGTACGTTTTCACAAACATTTAATTCATGTTTATAAGAAACGGTCTAAATTTACAGAACAAGTATAGACAGTGATCAATTATAGACAATCATTCACTCGTGAATCAGAGGCTGAGTTAAGAAAATGTAACTGGTGAGAAAATTGTGACGTCATTTTAACGCGGTCGAAAACGCAGCTGCAGTTAGAGCTCCTCACGGTGCTTATCCTTACACCGTGGTGCTCCTATGCCTCCAATTAGTCCTAACCAGAAGAGATAGTAACCTTGTCTCTGGTCCTAACCGAGAAAAAAGACTGTTAGTTCAGTGAGAAATTCTCGCTAACTCTTCTCACCGGTGAGGGTTTTAGATCTCGCCCAGAGAATTTTCCGTGTAATGCAAGAGAATTCGAGGTCTCGATCGCGTAGAGAATTCGTCAGCCTCGCCAAAGATGAGATGGGTTCGCACTGTAAATTATGACGTAATCACGAATGAAGATGTGAAGCAGACGAGATTTAATACTAACTGATTAGATTTAATTAGTATTAGACCTCGATGGAAGCAGCAAACTACTGAGAAAAACTGAAAAGATACGGGAAAGATATGTAAGCAAATATTGAAGCAATGTTTTTTAGCTGTGTTTATGGTTGCATCTATTCACCAATCAAAAGCACTTACACAAAATGCAGCTATAAAAGTGTCGTATAAGCGCTTCTGGTTGGCTAATGGATCCAGCGATAGTGTAAAATCTTCTTCAATACTTGTTTACTTCTGTAAATGCACAAAAAAAATTGATCATTGCCTATAATTATTCTGTAAATTTAGACCTTTCATTATAAATATGAATTAAATGTTTGTGAAATCGTACTAAATGTTTGTGAAATCGTACTAAATGTTTGTGAAAAAGTAGGAAATGTTTGTGAAAAATGTACTAAATGTTTGTGAAAATGTACTAAATGTTCGTGAAAAAGTACGAAAGCAATGTGAAAAAGCTGTAAGTGACGGCAGTGGCGGGCACTCTCTACACTTGGCCAACTCCCGTAGCCCGCTTATGATAGGCGCGCATACACAGGTATAGTGAAAACGGGAAATGAAATTTAACTTTGGGGAGAAACAAGCTGCGTGTTGGCATATTTCTTTTCTGTTTTTTAATTAAAGTTTCTTATAGCTGGATACACGGTAGGAGTGAAGGAGCCGAAGATAAAAGCAAAGATTGTTTTACACTCGACTCTCGCTACTCCGGCCCTCAATAGTCCGGCCCCTCAGTAGTCAGGCACCCAGTTTCTGATATCGAAACTTATAATTTCAGAGCTACGGAAGTTAAAACTTTTACTTTCAATTAATTTCACTCTCAATATGTCGTTGAAAAGAAAACACATAAGTTTGGAGCTGTTGCAAAAAACAAATTTTGGAGAAGTTGAAGCAAGGTCTTTCCCAAAAAACCATTGCTTCAGAGTACAAACGTTGGACATGTCACGATTTACGACATAAAGAAGAAAGACAATCAGCTTCGTCAGTATGCGAGTCAAATGGATAGCAGCTTGGGGCAACGAAAGATTATGAGAAAGGGTGAGAACAATGAACTTGATACAGCTATTTACACGTGGTTGTGCAGCAAAGAAGTAAAGGTTCCTACCTATCAGTGGCTTGATAATCGAGGAAAAAAAGTGAAGATTCGTTATCAAACTGAAAAGAAGACATGGTATACGACAACTGATAGTCACAGGGGAAAGTTGCTCATCAAATGAAATGGATGCAGAAAATTTTAAAATGATCCTGGAAAAGATGATAAAGAAAGAAGGGCTAACTCTTGCTGCAGTGTATAATGCAGATGAGTCTGGTCCATTTTTCAAAAAGCTTCCTTCCAAAACTCTTGCAATCCAGAATGAAAAAGCTGCTCGTGGATATAAACAATAAAAAGAACGAGTCACAGTCATGGCTTGTTGCAATGCTGACAAAAGTCACAAACTTCCCCTTATGGTTATAGGAAAATGTAAACGACCACCAAGTTTTAAAAGCAGTAAAATGAACGCACAACCGGTGGTTTATCGTGCTCAAAACAAAGCATGGATGGACTCAGAAATTTTCTGTCAATGGTTTCATGAAAGATTTGTGCCAGCTGCGAAGGCGTTTTTAAAGAAAATGAAACTTCCTTTGAAAAGCCATCCTCCTAATTGATAATGCTCCCTGTCATCCCTCTGACTTGTCTGTAGTGTCTGGTGAAATTCAAGCTTTGTTTTTGCCTCCCAGGGTAACAGCTCTGATTCAACCTATGAATCAAGAAATTTTGGAAGCACTAAAGTTCCGTTATCGACATAAGATTCTAAGCTCTCTTTTGGATCAATGTGAAAACTAATCCACCCAGACGATGCTGAATGTGTGGTAAGCATTAACATGTGTGATGTTGGTATGCAGCTAGCAGATTCATGGGATATTGCAGATAGCAGAGCATTACAGAAATTTTGGAAAAAAATTGTGGCCTTCCCTTATAACTATGATTGAATCAGTTGACAGTGATGAACCAGTGAATCCAGAAACACCAATGCCTAACTCTGTATTCGTGGATATGTGTCACTTGCTTCCAGGAGGACAAGAAGTTGAAATAGAGGACGTTAATATGTGGCTGAATGAGGAAGAAATCATCCATAGTTTATTGGAAGACACAGATAAAAATGGTGAAGATGAGGAAGAAGACATCACAGAGGAAGAGCTGAAGACATCTCACACTGCAGGTACTGTAGCTGGCAACCTTTTCCTGCGCCACATAATGCAACAATCAGACACGCGCAGTACCGATGTAATGCTTGTAAAGCGACTGCGAGATAAGGCAAGCCAAAAACGTATGTCCTCACTGAAAACTCAGGATCTTTACCCCCCTGGCTGCTGTGACCATCATACAGCAGTCGTTAATCCACGTCCATCCAGAGACCCAACTCGGATGGACGTATTGGATTACTATGAATTCTAAAAAAAGAAAAAAAAACGGAAAAATTATTTGACATGTTTTGATTAAAGAAATTGTTCGGGAAAACTCAGATTTTTATGTAAAAAAATAGATATAAATTCAAGTTTCTATTTTTTCTATTCTTTAAGTTTTTTTTTACCGTTTTGCAGACAGTGATTGTTGAATATATTGTTTTAATAAATGTTAATTAAAATCTTCACGTGAATATCACTGTCTGCAGCTAGTTGTCCCTCGCGAATAATTTTCGTGAGCACGAGGATGTGTGTCCCACTATTGTTGATGTTCCTTCCGTGGTTATTGATATTTTTAATTTCAGACAGACCACTTCCAGCAACTGGCTTGACCAGTCGTCCGTCCTGGTCCTCCACGTCATTCCTTGCCTGCAGCATGGCGTTCAACCTCCATTTATCATTTTCCTTCCAATGCTCTGCGAATTACTTCTACCCTGCCGTTCGATGTTTAGTATCTTAATGAATTTCCTACTTTCTCGCGGCAGCCATGATTCTTTATCGAGCAGCATTGTTTCGCGGGTTACCCCATAAGGTAATAATGAAATTTCTTTTAATGCTATTTCAACAATAACGCGCATAAGGGACGCCATGCTGCACAATTTCATTCTTATTCCCCATTAATAATTGAATATCATTTCTCAGTCTTTCTTTAGACATTTAATGGAAATTTGAAATTTCTTTTCCTTATTAATTATAAGGAATTGGTCTGTCTCAATTCTTTTTTATATTTAAAGTTAATTCACTCATGTAGCGATTAATATTTCTCGTTACAGTGTTTTACTGTATTTAACATACATTCAAGTATTTCTTTATTGTATTCCGAGAAATATTTTTTTTGTAATTGAGATCGCAATGCCTATTCCTCAATTAACCATATTGTATAGAATATTCTTTTGTATAGAATATTTTGATCTTTTATAAATAAATATTGCATTTTTTTAAACCAAAATAAAAGTCTTAACGATCCACGTTCATTCTAAAGTTACGGGGTTTCCTTTAAAGTATCACCCCTTAAATATTATATTATTTTGCTTCCCCCTCTGAACAGAAATTAAAGTTAAGAATTACAGAAATACATGTACTCAGCTTACAAATGTTAAATTTCAGCATTTGTTTGTTAAATTTCAGAGTTTAAATAAATATATAGTTATAATACCGTTCAAATCAATTTTTTAATTCAAACTTGGTAATCCAGCACTTTTGCTAATCTGGCACCCCCCTATGCAAGGAATGGCCTTATTAGTGGAAGTCGAGTGTATATTTTTTATTTTTTAAAATATTTTTCTCTTAGGTTTCGAATTTTCTTTAAAGTTTCGTTTTTCTTGTAGATTTTTGCGTTTTAACACTCTTATTTTATTTTCATAAAAGAATAAATGCATTGAAATTTAATAAAACCCCACCAGATTATAATATCTGACAATAAATAATTACGCTTAAAACAGAAAGTTTGAAAGCATAACGAGTTTCTGTAGCAGTTAACTCTTATTTACTGATCAGGCTTTCATCTCGATGCTCGGGGCTGACTATCAAAAAATTTCACGAACACGCGCGGGGCTAAACTGTCACGAGAGCGTCAAGAGGTTTTATAAGCACCAGTATTTATATAAGCAAGAACACGGTGGAGGATATCTCCACCATGATCAAGAGTATTTTTCAAATTCGCCAAAGCGACGTGCAAGCTTTTAAACTAACAACCAAGATTGAAAAGGCCAAAGAGCAATCATGCCGCAGCAAGGCAGTTAGGACTCGACGAAAAATGTAGGCCTATTCGGCGCTGGAGAAAATGTATGCAGAAACATATTAAGTGTACGAAATTAAAAAGTTTTTCCCACTGAAATGCATGTTTTTTTTTTATTGAAACATATAAGAAAACTGATTTTAGATTACCGATTCCGCTGCGGCGTAACTGTCGGAGATTTTACATTTTTGTTAAATTTTTGCGTTACTGCTGAAAATTACTGTAATTGTTAAACAAAACTTTGATACCTTCCCTTTCTTTCTCTCTCTCTGGCAGATGTAAATCTGCATTTAATCCATTAAATTTTTTAATGTGTAACTTAGAATTACTTTTGATGCAATTTAATCGTACTATGTTCATAAATTTTAATCTTATTTGATCTAAACTACACTGAATTAGTATTTACTTTCAAATATTACATGTATTTCCATTGTAGTACCGTATTGCAAAAAAAATAAATAAATAAAAATAAATAAATAAAAAACCGAGAAACCTTTATATACAATTATAGTCTTAAGTTAGATGGATTCAGTAGATTATTTTCAGTTTTTGTGTAAGTAAAAAGGGTTTTTCTTAATAAGTATTTACAAAGCTTTTTTCTTTTTTTTTAATTTTTATTTAGGCCATTAGCATCAGCAAAGCTATAAATAATCAGGAAAATCCTGTGAAAGAGAAGCATGTCCGTAGTATCCTTCAACATAGAATTAAATAAAACTTGTGTATTTTTTTAGAGAATCATTAAAAAAAACTAAAAAAAAAAAAAAAAAAAAAAAAAACGTACCGTCCATGATATTGGACAACTTGCATGAACAGGGTTTAACACTCACTTTCTCCTGTTTTTAAATAAACATAGAAAGTTTGTATATAAATTGCCACTTACTTATAAATTGATCTTGTTTTGGGGTCAAAGTGTGACTGGGTCAGTGTGTGTTTGTGTTTTTATTTTTGTATTTGTATTGTTTATGGCTTCCGTTTGTTGTTGTTTTCATTTTGTTATTATAGTTCGTATGTGTGCGATACGAGGGGGTGTGTCCCGTGAGGTGTGATGGTGTGCATCGTTGAACGTAGTGTTGTTGTTCATTTGTTTTTTTTTTAGGATGGATAAAAGCGTTATATGTGTGGTAAGTCACGTTAAGATAAATTTTATTTAGTTTTAAATAATGGGGAGGCTACAACAATTGCCTGAGATAAAGATTGTATCTGTGCATTGTTGTTGCAGCTTTTCCTGAAATCTGTACTAAGAATGAGAGGCAATGAGCCTTCCCTTTGTTGAGAGAGAGCGTTTTGTGTGTCTAGCAGAGAAGCGTCTCTTCTGGATTTATCGATGTTGACAGTTCGACATGTAGTTTTGAACGATGAAACAAGGGAAATCTAGCCATGTTACGACTAGCCTGATCGTTTCTGCCTATTGTTTTACGCTTCGGAAATACTGCAAACAGTACAGTGGTATTCTTTGTTCAAGTTGCGGTTGAGCGCTCTGATACCACAGAATGCGTTGTGATGTTCTTTTGTTTTCATATTTTTTTTTTTTTTTTTTTCCGTAAGGCTCAGATCATGAACTGAGATGGTAACCAAGACAGTTGTTTGTAAGTAACAACTTTATGGTCAGTATTAATAAATAAATACAGTAATACGAAACGAAGAATTTTGCAAACGTGAAATCAAGATGTGAATATTTTTCATTTAATTTACTGTAAATCTTAATGTATACTGTGCACCCTTTTTTGGGCTATTTTTCTAGGTGAATGACATGGTCTGTTTTGATGAAATGCATTCTTATCTTGAATATCCTATAGGGTTAAACATTTTAATTCTCAAAAGTAAGAAATGCTTGAATGAATTGCTTGTAGGTTAACGTAAATAAAGTATTAATAAATAAATCATGGTAAATAAAGTTTAAATAAAATTTTAAGTTTTTAGCTAAATTGTTTTGGAAGATGAAATTTTGGAAGGGGAAAAAAAAAAAAAGCAATGAATATTAAAAACTAAACTTACTGATTTGTAAAAACGAAAAAATCTCTCCTTGGGACTTTTGTTTGGATATACAGTATGGACCCGGTCGAACGTGGATGACAAGAGCTGCGCTTTCTTATGCACACATACACTTTCCTATTTGTTTATTTCTCGTTTATTATTACTTTCAAATGCGGATGACAAGAGCAAGATTACAGGTTTCTTTTTGCATATTTTCTCTCAATACAAATGTCATTTGGAGATTCAGTATTGAATGTAGAAGCTATCAGTCTAAAACAGATCAGCTGAAATCGGATCAAACTCAGATGACAAGAGCTGCGATTTCATATGCACATGTGCAGTTTCCTTTTTGTTTATTTTTAGTTTTTTTTACTAAATAAAAATGTCAATTGAAGATACAGTATGCTATTCAATCTAAAACTGATAAATCAACAGAAATCGGATCGAACGTGGATCACAAGAGCCGCGCTTTCTTAAACACACGTAAACTTTCCTGTTTGTTTATTTCTCGTTTATTATTATTTAATAAAAATGTCAATTGAAGATGCAGTATTGAATGTAGAACCTATTCAGTCTAAAACAGATAAATTAGCTGAAATCGGATTGAACGCGGTTGACAAAAGCCTCGATTTCATCTGTCCAGAGTAGCGTTCCCTAATTTTGTTGGCTAACTTTGATCAGCTCCGTCGTGTTCCTGTTCTGAATTTATGATTCTAACATATCTAATTGATAAGTAAATAATTTATCAAATTATGAAAATTTACATTTTAAGAAATTCATGCAGGAAAACGCATCACGAAGATCCTGTGCTGGTGAACAGCAGCTAATGGGCGGTCATATTAATGTTGCCATGGCCGGCCATTCTTTATTCTCGTCACAGGACTTGAGATTTTTCCTTGCAAGAATTCCTGAAAAATAATTTCTGTGTGATAAATCATTTACTTGTCAATTAGATATGTTAGCATAATAAATTCAGAGCATGAACACGACGGAGCTGACCGATGTAAGCTGAGAAAACTAGGGAACGCTACTCTGGATTTTATCAATTGTTGTAATAGAATGTAATAAAAAGGAAATGAATAAAAACACATTACATTTCACCTGTATGTGTACAATTTCTTTTATTTTTTTTTTAAACTTAAATTGAAGGTACTGTACTGAATGTTTAGAGTGTAGGATACAATGCAATCAGATAAAATGTTATACTGAAACTGCATCTCTTTTTCTCTTTATTCAGGGCTACATGCAAATGCACTATATTTTTTTATGTATAATGTCAATTGAAATTATCAAAGTCAGTAGAAATCGGGTTGAACACTGATTTTTATCACAGAACGTGGAAGTTTGATCTAATGCGGTCGCGAAATTGTGGCTCCTGATGATCGTGTTCGACCGGGTCTGTAATTATTTATCTTATAGCTAGAATATGGAGTTTAGATTTTCCCATTCTGCTGATATTGTTTTCATACATTAATGTAAAAACAACAGTAGTTTTATTATTTTAAATTCTTGTACTATACTAGCATTTCCTGAGCATGCATACAGGTACAATTATAGGCACTTTCCAAGAGAAGGGTGCCGTTATATTTTGGAACATAGTGACCAAACTTCCATTGCAAGGTAATCCTATTGTTTGCTGGAAATTCTGCCACACGCTACATAAAATTCTTCGAGAAGGCCATCCTAAAGTAAGTCATGTTTTGATATTATAAATATGAAATGCAGTGCTTTCTAGATATAATGCTATTGCAATGGCAATTTTAGATATACTGGTTTTCTTGTTCCCTGCCCCTTTGAAACGACTGCATTCAGTATCAAGAATCACTTGCTTGCGTAAGGGTTACGAGAACAAACCAGAAAAGTCAAATGCTATTGAAATAATCAACAAAAAAAAAAACAAAAAAAACTTAAATACTAATTGAATTGGACAAGGAACCAGCTAGTGTTCTGATTGATCAGGAAGCAATTTAAGGCCTGGAGACTAATATTGGAATTGTATTAGGACATAAGTATTACAGTGCAGGTCAAAATGATAGAACCAGTCACAAATGTAGTCACTCTTTGTGATAGCCAGAGAAACTTTGATTCTAAAATGTAAACAAGTTAAAATTTTGGGCAAGTGCTTAGCAAACTTAAATCCTATATTAATAAAAAATAAATCGAGGCTTTACATTACTGCATGATAAAGAAACTGATGACTAGTTTCGGCTTTATTTCCTGCCTTTTTCAAGTCTGCATAAGAGAGAGGGGGTTTTTCATTGCCTTTTATATATAATATCTGGTACACGATTGGTTCTTAGTATTGAATAGATCATGGTTCGTACGAGTCCTTGAAATCCTTGAAAAGTCCTTGAAAACAGAATAGAGTCCTTGAAAAGTCCTTGAATTCTTTAAGAAAGAAAAGTGGTAATTCTTCCACGTGGTTTTTCATGGACCACCTTTTATCTCAACAGACAGAAATACCAAGAAATGAGTCATCACATCTTTCTATACTTGTTTGAAGTGAAAAAACGAGGGTCCAAAGAGATGCGGTAGAAACCCATCTCTTCTACCGCAAATCTTTCTACCGCATCTCTTTGGACCCTCGTTTTTTCACTTCAAATATCATGATGATGCTCGATGAACTCCAGGTATGTATACTTGTTTGTGGGAAAATCCCCTTTCTGTACAAATGCCACTGTCCCATTTCCCGTTGAAAGCTATAAATAGCTTCCATCCCCTATGTTTTTATAGCACAATTGCTAATGTTAAGTTTCCAATGAAATTTGTTAATCATCGTTGGATAAAAAATGTACCAGTTTATGAAAGAGCATTGGAAATTATTCCATATTGAAAAATATCAATGAGTTTTTGAAGACAGCAGATGAATATGCAGAACAAGCAGAAAAAGAAAATGACATTTTACTAATAACTGAATCGAACAGTTTAATATTAATAAAGAAATAAAATACACTGACCTTAGGAATCTGTGGATGCTTGTATCAAAGAAAGAGAGGAAGGAAACTCCACTTGTCCACAAAAGAAAGAACAAGTGGAGTTTCCTTCCTCTCTTTCTTTGATGCTTTCTTTGGAACAGTTTAAGACGAACAGCTAAGCAAAAGAAGGAAGAATTATTGGAAATGGAGAAAAAAACATTAAATAAATAAAAAAAAATAAGAAGCATAAATTATAAATTAATGTTTTTTGAATAAATTATACAGGATGTATCTGAAACCCTGTCACAAACTTGGAGGGGAGGTTGTATGGGTGATTCTAAGCAAAAAAGTTCATATGAACATGGGTCCGAATTTGAACGCTAACTGAGATATGAACAGAAATAAAAATGCCGCCACCAAGATCAAGTTAATAACTCAGGTTCTATAAAGCCTAGATTAATGAATTTTGGAGGAAT
>JAHWFO010065174.1:1484647-1505268 GCA_023313115.1 Rhysida immarginata
TGATAATGCATCAGGAATGGAGTTTTTAGCACAGGCTGAGAGTGGGGTGATACGACTTGCTATTTCACAGGTAATTTCCAAATCTAGTTTCACACTTTTGCTAGCAAATTTAAGCCCTTTAGAAGAAGATCTAACTCGTCTTCTTCAAACTAGATCTGTTTCGTTGATAACACCAACTTATCTAAATTGTTTAGACTAGAAACTATCGGAGATGAAGGTGGGGAGGGGGGGGGGCAGAGTTGATCATACCCAAATCATAAATAACCAAACTGAGAGACTGTGGCTAATCGCAATACTAAAAGAGAAAACCAACCTCCGGTAGTGTTCCCAAATCATATTGAATTTGTGATTTTTTTTTTTTTTCTATGTTGATTAATTAGATGAATTTTCTTTGTAAAGGAAATCAGGCCACGGGAGGGAGAGAATTATTGTAAGACAAGTGTAATTTACGAGGGGGATTCTGAAAGTAATGCCTTATATTCTTTTTTTATTAAAACTACAGGAGATAAAATTATCCATCGCATACATTCTGATGGAGTGCAGTTTCAGTTCCAAAACACTATTTTCCCACGTAATCACTGTCATTAGTTTGAATTTTTTTCCAGCGGTAAATGAGACCCTGTATGTTACGCTCATAAAAATCTGCATTAGTGGATCTCGGCCATCATTTCACAGCTTGTATGACAGCATCATTGCTTCAAAAATGTTGATCACTAAGTCCATCTTTCATTGGCCTGAACAGATGATAGTCCAGTGGCACCAAGACTGGACTGTATGGTGAACAATATAGAAACTAAAATTAGCAATAAAAATCAAATAGTTAACAAAAAACAAGTCACTCATCTGCTTTTCAGGGATGTTGGACTAGTGCATTGATCTTATTATTCATAGTAATTTCACTAACAGTAGAAGTAGAGTGTCTATTTCAAAAGCTCAGACAGGTTGCATAATAAGTCACCATTGGCAATCTGCTGCAAGGTTTTTACACAGGAGAGAGGTCAGGCATTATCATGTTGCAAGGGAACATTATACTTTAACTCTGGCCTAGGCAAAAATCGAGGGTCGCCAGAAACGGGAGAAAACGTGCCTGCAGGTCGGCGGTACCCAGCTGCATATGCCTGCATTGTTTTTGGGTCAGACTTTGTCAAAATTTGATTTGGTGGCAGTTGGACTCTAGATCTCCTATCATGTTGTGTTCATAGTTTTGTTTGTTTTCAAGAGGCGCTCTAACTATCAACTGGGTTTACTTCAACAGACTGCGGTTCTGGCTACCGTAATCCATCTTGTTTGTCTCGTGTGACTCTGGAAATTCGTGTTTTCAGCTTGTTCAGATTTGTGATGTATTGGACTTTTATTCTCCATGCTTCAAAAAAGTCCACAAGAATAAACCCCTCTTCTATTCTAAAAACAGTGCTCATTACTTTATTTGCAGAGGGCTGAGTCTTGAATTATTTTCTTGCTGGAGAATTCACATGGTGCCACTCCATGGTCATTCGTTTTGACTCAGTGGTGACACCATGTCTCATCCCCAGTGATAATGCGATTAAGAAAATTGTCACTTTCAGCTTTATATTGCTTTAATAAGTCCTGACAAAATTGCAATCGGAATTCCTTTTGTTCTAACGTAAGCATTCATGGGACCCACTTGGCATAAGTTTGTGATATCCCAATGTTGCCACCTTCCTAGTCAATGCATTGAAGCCAATATTCAACTCCATACACAGTTCCTTCATCGAAATTTGTGTTTTTGCACAGATAGACTGATCAAGGCACTCTTCATTTTGTGCTGTCTGCTGTGCTTGGTTGCCCAGAATGTCACTGTTGTTGCCACCACTAAAATGCAATACCCAGCATCTCACTATGCTAACAATTATTGTTTGGTCTCCATAAACCTTAAGCAATTGTTGATGGATGCCAATGGGTACAATTTTTTCAGCATGGAGAAATTCAATTACATACCTTTGTTTCAAATGCACATTGTGATAGCAGCCATTTTGTCGGACTCCCTCACTTTGTCACCTGTCATACACTAATGAAATTAAACAAAATAATGAAGAAAGGTTCAGTGTATGCTATCGTATTACTAACATTCACATGTGAAGTTGCAGGCCTACAAAATAAAATAGGTATTACTTTTGGAGTGCCTCACGTATAAGGATCAATTTCAATAATTGTTAATTTCTTAAACAAAAAAAGAGATTTCTAAATTTTGTAATCCTACTTCCAAATTATAATAACATGATTTGTTGGCTTTTCAGCTTTGATCATCATGTTAATTTGTGATGGGCTTCTCCCACTGTTTATGAACGACTGTATAACCTTGTATTATTTTATTCTTGCTGAATGAAGACCACAGTGTGACCAAAATTAATTCTCATGTATACAAGCGGTTGTGTGTCTTCTTTCACTGTTTAGGGTGTCTCAATTGAAATGCCCTATTTCAATGGCCACTTAAAAACCAGTAAGTGGATTTATTCCAATTGTTATATGAAATTTTCATTCCTTACATTTAAAAGTTTCTGCCTGAAAGTTTCATTTTTTCCATCGTCATTTGTAAAGTTTCCAGGGCGTTGTTACCAGTGAAAGAAAAAAACGGATTCTCCATAGGAAAAGGCACTAATTTTTCGTCTGTTATGCAGAGTTTAAGTTGACTCTTTCAAAGAATACCATAGAGCTTATCACAAGACAGTGCCAGATTTGAAGAGAATAAAGAAATGGAATAGGCAGATTATGCACACTATGACTGTACTGTAGAGACATGGAGGAGGCCGACCTTGAAGAGGACTTGAATATCTGCAGACACCTCTAGTGAATGCCATTGCTAGTATCACTTGCACAGTGCTGCTGCGCACTTGGCCAGAAATCGAAAATAGACTGGAAATCCTCTGTGTCACTAAAGGAGCATATGTAGAAGCCTGGGGATTTTTGTCTACAAATTTCGACATATATAGAACATAATTGCTACATAATTAACAGAGTATGCAATAAATATTTCCTTCTAACAAAATGAAATCATGGGATTTCAAACGAGACACCATTTATTATATTCGCAGTTTCTTGGTTGTTATTGTGATAATTTTAATTTCCAAGTTTCACTGCTTATTTTGTTGCTGTTTTCACTTTATTTTTATATAAAAAGAATACCTTATCTGTTTTCTTAATGCTACTTCCTTTAACAATTTAATTATTTAAAATTTTTTACTTATATATATATATATATATTTTTTCTTTTTGTTAACAGTCTGTTCCTGATTCACTGAAATATAGGAATGAAATTGTTGGTCTTGGAAGATTATGGGTAAATATACTTTTTAATTGAATATATGGCGGAACCTCGATTATACGTTACTCACTTAATATGTAATTTTTCATGGGTATTGATAAATGCCCTATGTCAATAACATTAATAATTCCCGGAAAATACATGATTCAGATCGAAGTTTTCCCGCATTGTACATTTTTATTTGAGGTGGCAAGTGAAACTTTCTTGTATTTGCTTAATTATTGCTATTTTTTTTTGTTATTCCTCATGTGCAGCCGATTTCAGCATGGTTCGTCTGCATTTTTCTTTTTTGCACCCTACTCCCGTGACTGCGGGGGAAGAGGAAACATTAACAAAGTAAAGCCTTAATTGTTTAATTTTCATATGACAAACAGGTGTTCATCATTCTTTCTTGTGACATTGTCTTGGACCCAGCAATTAACACTTGAGCTAAGATGGCTTTGAAGCACAGGTGTAAGTGAATATGCTGATGAAGCAGCGATAATCTAAAAGCTGAAGGCATTCCATAATACAAATTCCACTCCGCAAGTGATTTTAAGCTCTGGCAATTGTTGAAAGTGCTATTTGTGAAATTGCAACTCAAATGAGGAAAAAAAATAGAATCACAGAGTATTTTTCAATGTCCTTAACAATTAGTAATTTCCATTATTAAATATAGTTTAATCTAAACTCCCCCCCCCCCCCCTGTTTTTGACATTTTATGTTTATTTTGTAGTATTTCGACTAGCTTTGAAATGTTGATTTTTCCCTTGACTTTGATTTTTGGACTTTCCAATATTATACATTTTTTGCTGCTGGGCCAATGAAAAATGTAAAATCGATATTTCACTGTATTGATTTGGTGCAACGAATATTGATTTCAAGTCATGATTGATATATGCATTCAGACTTAAATAATAATCAGGTTGGAGAAGGATGAAGTCCAATCATATAGTAAAAACTTAACAGCTTCTAGTCAATCATTTTTGCAAGAGATAAACCAAGCTAAACTCACAACTCAAACAAAGAATTTAACATTCATCTACAGTTATGGCAACAACACATGCAACCACGTGAATTCTTCCTCACAGAATCCCTGTCATTAATTATTGGCTTCGGTAAGAATAGCATCAAAGAACTTTTCATAAGGTGAAGATGACCATAAGTTACAAAATCTTTTTTCACCTTTGGTAGAATGGGTCGCTGTTGCAATTTGATGCCATTAGGCAAAGTTTCAGAGTTAAAGAGAGAATATCACCATTGAATCGCATTTAGGACATCCTAGATACTGAAAATGAACATCACTTGAAGTCTTCAAATTATGGATTAATAGCTACCACAAAAAAGGTATCTCTTTAGGTGCACTGCAATGTCTCTAGGTGTAGGAAGACACTGCTGTGGGCTGAGGTGATAAAATGAGATGATTAATAAAAGAATTATCTCAGCAAAGACCAAAGAAAGGATTTAAACTGAGATAGTAGGCTAATAAAGTAAAGTTCACCAATGAACAATGGCAGTATCAAAGCAATAGAAAAATTACAAAATGAAGATATGATTTGGTTCTCATGAAGAAAAGGAATCGAATAACAACTTATAAGAAGCACAGCCAATGATGTGTGATGGGACCCGCCTGTACGTTAACAATAAATATATTCTTCCCCACGCACGAGGTCCCATCAACACTGCAATCCACGGTCCTCTCCTTTGATCCATATAGTCTTTGTTGAAAACTTCTCTTATTAAATATTGAGAATTAAATGTCAATAATATTAAATATTAAATGTCAATAAAACTGTCCAAATAAGTGATTTTGCTCACAGAGACCTAGTACATAATGAAAGTAAATCTAGAATGGATATGATGTTTTGATTATACAGTGGTCGCCACTTAATGTAGCCACTCCAGCTCTGTCTGGAATTTTGTGTTTCCTATGTAACAAATTTTCACTTTGTGGCCACACACCACTTAATATGGCCATTTTTTTCAGAGGTAGTTCACGAATTCTACTTTTTCATCTCATTTTATTCTGGATAAAAGAACACTCTGCTTATAATATCCACTTTTCATTTCCCTCTAAGCCAATGGGCATTGCTGCCCAAAATTACAGATTGTACTGATTATTCAATTACATGAAAGCTGCAAGGGAAGACACAAGCAGGAAGCGTAAGCTAAATGGAAAAGATGCTCAAGTTGAAGAAGGTCTTTTAAGTTGGTTTCAATATGTTAGAAATGCTCCATTGAACAGTCCTGTCTTATGTCAAAAGGCTGATGAAGTTGCAAAGACATTAAGCCACACGGGCTTTAAGGCAACTGAAGTCTGGTTTCATCGCTGGAAAAACCGCAATGAACTAATCTTTAAGAAACTTCATGGAGAGGCTGTTGATGCACTTGGAAGGACACAGAGAAAACTCCTCTTCATTGGAAAGTCAAAATCTTCTCGATGCTTCAAAAATGTAAAAACTTTCCAAAACCTTTACAAACCTTTACCAATAAATGGACGACATCAGAGATCTGGATTAATTGGCTAGCTCAATGGAACAAGCATCTTAGAAGTGAAGACCAAAAAATTAGTCTTCTAATTGACAACTGTAGCCCCCATGCTCATGTTCCTGATGACCTATCCCACATAGAAATCGTACGGCTTCTACCCAACACAACTTCATTAATGCAGCCAAGGTTATCAAACAAACCGTAGCAATATTTTAAATAAACTATTTTGACTAGATACTGTACGTGTATAAATGATTATTTAAGCCAACAAACTTGTCTGTATATAAGTACAAACACATGCTCGACTTGTTGGATATAAAAATAGGTTCTTTTGGTAACCTCAGTTAAAACAGCCACCGGTCAATGTGGCCACTTAAGCATGGTCCCGAGGTGGCCATATTAAGTGGTGACCACTGTACAACATATATTTATTTCTATTATAAATTTATAATGATTGTCACATCACACATGAAAATAAAAAGTAAAAGTTATATTAGGGAATTAAATATCCTGAAGAGAAAATAAATACATGTATATCTAATTCATACCGAGCTTTGTGCCAACTCCATGTGCTTATATAAGTTGGACTCCACTAAGGTCTTCAGCAGGTTCAGATCCATTGTTGGTTAATCTGATGGGTCGAAATCTCTCTTGAAACCGAGATATTGTTGCACGTAAAACGGATTTACACTTAACATTGGCTTAGATTTTTACCATATTTTTAAAATATAAGATATATGAATACACCTATACCTGTTTATAACGAAATTCACAAGGTCAAAAAATTATTTCGTTTCATCCCGAGTTTGCTATACACCATAACTCGTTTATAACGAAATTCATGTGGACAAAAAATTTTTTCGTTGTAAACGGGATATGGTATGAAAAAAATGTATTAAATATGGATTTTTGTTTTTAAAAAATTTTATTCACGATTAGGTTAAAAAAAAAAGAACGGTTATCGACTTTTGCACACAATTTGTAATAAGTTTCTTGTTCAAATAATCATCCCATTTATAAAAATCGTTTAATAATTCTTCTGGGGCATCATTCTTCTCTTTAATACGTATGCTCTTGATCTACTAGACCTGCATGTGCACGCTTTAAAGATGGCATTGGCTAAGGTAAAGGCTCTTCATCTTCACTTTCAGATTCTCCATTTTGTCTGTCTTGACAGTTCCACAATTTCATTGTCATTTAAAAAATCTGAGGTTATAATGTGCTTGTCTACTTCTACATAGTTTTTAAATGTGATCGTTGCTAACATTTCTCAATACCCACTTCTGCTTCGAAGAATCTGCCATTTCTCGACCTTCAAAGTCTTCCTCATCCTCTTCTGCCTCTTCTGTAAGACTGTCCTTGGAAAACCGTGTCTTCTGGAACTAGTTTGGTATGACTTTTTTGGCACTCGTTGCCATGCATCACACATATTCAATATGGAGTCCAAAACAGTCCTTTTTTTCCATTTATCCTTTTCATCAACAGGACGAATCATGTTGCGCACTAGCTGTTTTCGAAAGATGGTTTTTAAAGAATAAATCGCCCCCTGGTCAAGGGACTGCAAGTGGGACGTTGCATTTGGAGGAAAAAATTTAACTTCTAAAATAAAAAAAACATGCATAATACACATTACTGTACATGTTCAGCAAGTAAAGTTAGCAATGCATATGGGTTTTTTTTTTGTTTTTTTTTTCCTGGTAATAAATGATAAAATAGGCCAGTTTCATCGGCATTGTAAATATTTTCGTAGAATTCTTTCTTGCCAGTCAGAAACAATGCCAGGATTAATGGAGTTGGCTTATCCAACAATGGATCAGTGACATTGTCGAAGCTGGAATTTTAAACTGCTGTGTAACATCTTCTTCCTTTGCATTTTAGCAGCTGCCATGTTTGATTCTTCATCTTCTTCTCACATGATCTTGACCTGTAAGAGGACCAAAAAAAAAGTAGAAAATCAATCCATGGAGTAAAAACAAAATGAGAAGTTGCACAAAAGAAATTGGGGGGGGGGGGGGGGAAGCAAGCATCTTACCGTTATTTCGATGAATTGAGGTTTGCTGAACAAAATTGCGCCAATTTCTAAGTGTGCAGTATGCTGTAGTGAATTCAAAGCACAGAGTTCAGGGTTTATGTAGCAGTTATTGACCAAAGGTGCTGTGTTGTTCACTTAAGCTTATGACAGCGCTCCACTAAGAAGAGTGTTCCGCTTAAAAGAGTACTCCGCTTAAAAGAGTACTCCGCTTAGAAGAGTGCCTAACTCGAATGCATTTTTAGGCATCATTTCTTGTAAAAAAAAAAAAAAAAAAAAAAAAAAAAAAAAAAAAGCGACTTTTTCACCAGAAAAATCGAAAAATTCTTTCATTATGACCGAATTTTCATAAAAAATTCTTCCTTATATCAGAGCAATTTTACATGTAAAAACCCAGTAAATTACATTGGCAGGGTTGGGCCAGAGAAAATTTTCATTATAAGTGAAATTTTGCTGTTAGCAAGTTCGTTATAAATAGGTTTTAGTGTAGTTTTTCTTTTTTATTTTTTATTTATTTTTTTTTTTAAATTGTAATGTGCGTTTTTGAAATCAATATTAAACTCAATTTTTGTAATTTTTTCCTAAGGGTCATTTAAAAGAAGGCTATGGAAAACTTATTGCCTGCTATACAAAACTTCTCATTGTGAAACTGGATTTTCATAAAAAAGTATGGTAGAATTCTTTACATGTCATTTGGTGAAATAGAAGCAACCGGTATAAACATCATTATTGCTTGTTATTTATAGAACCCACGTTTTCCAGGAAATCTTCAACTGACGGCAGACCAGTTAGAAGAAATTGGTGAACGGGATGTGAATAATTAGTATGTTAATAATTGTGCATTAGAATATATGTGTTTGCTCTTTATTTTTTTCAGTCATCATGTTAATAATTTTTAGAAAAATTGTTTAAAATGGAATCTTAATGTAGTTAGTATGAATGTGATTATTGAATATTAATGCAAATATGAACTACCGTAATATTCAGTATATAATATGCACCCAGTGTATTGAATAAATTGAACAACTTAACTTCATATAACGGTAAAAATATTTATTCATATAGCTAATAAATTCCTACATATATTAAATATAAAATGAATAGATATAACGTTATTTTTTATAATAACTTATCACTTTGTAATTTTTTCGTACCCATTGGGGCCTAACTCGTCGGTCTTTGACCATATCGGCTCCTGTTAGGCCCTATTTATACTTTATTAACCCCCTTTAAATTAATAAAAATCCTTTAAGAAGAACTCTTATGAATCGGAATGTGGAATTTTTTTTTTAGTCCTGCGAAATGCCTATATAAAACGTTTTAAAAATACCTTACGAGATGGAAAGCTTCTGAAGCGGAAACTGAAAACAGGAAGAAGGTCTGAGATGGAAAAAACTTTCACTTTCTGACGAGAAAGTGTGTGAGCGGAAATCATCTCCGCGTGTTCCTCTCTCATTCTTTTTTATTTATTTATTTATTTTTTTATTTTTTATTTTTTTAGTGATTCCATTCATTTAACTACAGTATTAGTTTCTGGTCAGTCATTGTCATCATGCTTCTTAAGAGACAGCTTCATATTTTTAGTGTGTCCACAAAGCTAGTTATAGAAGACCATGAAAGCAGGTTAAACGTAAAGCAGCTGGTGGAAAAGTACATGTACTCTATTGGGAAAACTCAAATGTATGAAATTTTAAAGAAAAAAAGAAGAGATAAGAACAGAGTGGCTTGACAGACATGGAAGTATGAAAAGAAAGCTTAGAAGTAATAGAAATGAAGAAATCAATTGTGTAATGTGGGAATTGTTTGTTAGCCAAAGTTCAAAGAAACTTCCTTTATCAGGGCCTATTTTTCAAGAAAAAGCAAGACAGGTAGCAGAAGCTCTCCAAAAACTGGACTTTACAGCTTCAAATGGGTGGTTATGAAGTTTTTGTCACAGGCATAATATTGTTTTTAAGGATATTTGTGGTGAGGCTGGCAATGTTGTGGAACAAACCGTGGCTGACTGGACCGAACAGCTTGCAAATTTGTTAAAGGGTCATGAAGCAAAGGATTTAGCAAATGCTGATGAAATTGGCCATTTTTCCGCACTTTACCAAGCAAGACCCTTTGCCTGACAGGAGATAAATGCAGTGGGGGTAATCAGTCCAAAAAACAATTGACAGTTCTGTTTTGTGGTTTCATGGATGGAAAAATGGAAAATCCTTTAGTGATTGCAAAAGCAGCAAACCAAGATGCTTTAAAAACCTCTGTCTTGCAATGCTTCCAGTCATTTGGCGTTCTAATAGTAAATTGTGGATGACTGCACAATTAATGGAAGAATGGCTAATTGGACTTAACTCTAGAATGGTTGCCCAAAAACGTAACATTCTGCTTTTTCTGGATAACGCTCCTTGTCATCCACATGTCAAACAAGTAACGAGAAACTTGTCTGGCTTCCAGCAAATACAACTTGTTCTACACAACCGATGGATCAAGATGTTATACAGAATATGAAGCTTCTGTACCGTAAAAGTTTGATGAGAATGCTGCTGGCTGCTATGGATTCTGCAACTTCTGCGTCAGAACTAGCAAACTCTATTACTGTTCTGAATGCAATCAACTGGTTAGCAGAAGCAGTAAAAAATGTTTGTCCAGACAGTATTAGAGCCTGTTTTAGGCAAGCCAAATTTCCAATGGATGATGTACATTTACAAGAAAACAACAATGCAGATGCAAATTTGGAACTTTTCTAGAATACCCTTAATTAGGCGAATTTTCCTCGAATGTTCTGCTGCAGACTTTGTCGCTATTGACAATGAACTGGAAACAGATCCTCCAACTGCGAATGTGGAAACTTTGATTGTAAATGATGCATTTACTACTAAAGATAGTGATACTGAATCAGACCAAGAGGAATCATCTCAGCCTGAAGTGACTTCTTATCGTCATGTCTTGAAACTTCTTATAAAGATTCAGAAGATTTTTGTTTGAAGAAAAATGACATTGAACTGCTCAGTGCTATTGAAACTGCCTTGATAGTTGTCAAAACGAGAATTTCATTGTCTGCAGGATTTGTTCAAATGAAATTGAAACTTTTGGATTAATCGAGATGTTTCCAGTTAAATTTTCATTGGAATGCATTAAATATCCTACACCAAAGAAGGAAATTACTACTCTACAGTAAATTCTAAACATTTATTGATTTCATTTAATGTCTGTAATAGCCTGAGAAACTATATACTAGGCCTATGTGCATTAAAAGAAAATGCAACAACCTCCATATGTCTTCATTTAAGCCTTGAACATTATTTACATACATGCATAGACAAAGTTGTTAGTGTTTACTGTTTTCAGCTTCTTTATTCTGTTTCAAAAACTGTACTGTATAAAGTCTGTTATTAAAGTCATTTGCTTAAAATCAGTTAAAATATTGTAAATGAATTTAAACAGAAGTTAACAACATTAAAAAGCAATGAATTCTTATGAAACGGAAACTCCTCCAAGATGGGATTTTGTTCTGGTCCCATGCTCTTCTGCCTTGGAGGATTTTTACTGTAGTATAAGAAATGGTATAAAAGTTAGTCAGACCGAAGTTCGACTGACTGCTTCCCCCCCTTCCGAGTGTTTAGGAAAAAGAGTCCACATCGTCTTTTTAATGTTCCTGGTTTTCTTATTGGGAAATTATATGCAATTTTTTTATAATATGCAGTAATGATTTTTAAACTTTAATTTTGCATAATACACGTATTTTATACTGAAAATTACAGTAATGTCATTTTCAAAAACTTTTTCTGATAATTGGTGAGCTTATCAATTTGCTCCCAAAGTCTTACAGTCAGTGGCATTGTAAATTGTTGAAGTTAGTCCACCCTTTTTTTAAATAGAAATTTATTACACTTTCATGTATAATAATTTCAACAGACCTTTAATGTCAAATTGCTAACACTAATTTCTTTAACTCACAAATTTTCAGGTCAATACAAAATTTTTGCAAGAATGATTAAAATAACAAACTAGTCTTTAGTTTGTTTTTTACATTTAAGGAAATTGTAGCATAAGCACAGTATTATGTTCCAGTGTTTTTTCTATAATACAGTATTTAAATGCAGGATGGCCCAAACAAATGTATACACACTATACTAGATGTTATCTATTACTTTTTCCGTAGCACCAAAATTGAAAGCTTACATCGCAAGATTATTACGAGGGGAGTTCAATAAGTAATGCAACACATTTTTTTCTGAAAGAGGGGGTTGTTTTATTCAGCATTCAAATACACCATGTTATTCCCCAATCTTTTAGCTACACAACACTATTTTTCAACGTAATCTCCATTCAATGCTGCGGCTTTACGCCACCTTGAAGTGAGGACCTGTATGCCTGCACGGTACCATTCCACTGGTTGATGTCGGAGCCAACGTCGTGCTGCATCAATAACTGCTTCATCATCTGCATAGTGCGTCCCATGGTGAACAATTGTGACGCACTACCAACAGAGACGTCAAGTACAGCAGCGAGGTGTTTGATTGTGATCCGTCGATCTGCTCGAATGAGAGTGTTCGCATGTTCCGACATTGCAGGAGTCAGAGCTGTGCACGGCCGGCCAGCTTGCGGGAGATCAGACAGTTTTGCTTGACCTTGCGGCGATGATGACACACGATTTGCCCAACGACTCACCGTGCTTTTGTCCCCAGCCAGATCACTGTAGACATTCTGCAAGCACCTATGAATATCTGAGATGCCCTGGTTTTCCGCCAAAAGAAACTCAATCACTGCCCGTTGTTTGGAACGCACCTCCATTGTAGATGCCATTTTAACAGCTCACTATAGCGCTGTCACCTATCGGACGCCAATGAAACTATACGAGACGAAGCGGAAATGTTTGAAAATGTTCCACAAGAAATGTCCAGATTTTCCAACCAAAATTGGCTGAGAAAAAAAATGTGTTGCATTACTTATTGAACTCCCCTTGTACATGTATTGAATGAAGACTATGCCGATCGAACGAGATAGATTACTTAATAAGAGTTTGCTAGGGGAATGGATACGAAAAACTGTTAATTCAAAAGTATCTCGATGCTTATGATAATCTTTTTGAACATCCCTCATAATTGTAAAAGTCAAAGGAGTTACATTCATCCCTTGATGTCTTAAGTATTGTGTTAAAAAGTTTATATAGTTTTTTTTCTTCTTTTCCTGAAGTGTGTATACATTTTTTGGGTCACTCTGTAGAATGAACTTAAGAGGGGGGAAAAAAACAGTTTCAATTGAAGCAAAATTTCATTAATCATTGTTACATATAGGATGCCAAAAAGTCCTTTTATCTGAACAGACAAGAGAAAGAGATGGAAAGAAATTTTAAAGAGCTTCTGTGAACTCAAATATTAAGTATAAGACAAAGAACATTATGCAATAAGTTCATTAAAAATATAAGTGTACATTCTGAGTTATTCAAATTCATTTGGGTAAAGAAACTTCAAAATAATGGGCATCATTCATTCTCTTAAACCTAATATAGTAACGCTTCAGTATGTGTATTTTGACATGTAAAAGGATTTATTCCCAGGTTCAGATTTATTCTTTAGTAGTTTCCAATTCTTTAAAATATTCTTTTAAAATTTCTTATTCTTTAAAACAAGCACTTAAGAAAAATATATTATGTGGGCTTAATCTTGTTTGAAATATGAGCGTGCTAAGGTTCAGCTCCACACTCTCATTCTTTCTAAAGAATTGAAAATTTATTTATGATCTTGCTGCCTCCCCTCCCCATCTCCAAAAAAAATCCTCTTATTAACCTTAACACACCCCCCCCCCCCTCTTCCAAATTACAATTTTGAGTACATGTATTGACATTTTCCAACATATTTAACATTTAATAGACAAAGATTTTATGTGCATGCAATCCATTTCTTTGGTGCAATTGGATCCGCTTGAAAAAATAGAGGAAAGCTTTTTGATTAAGGGGGCATCTAAACCTTCTCCCAAGATAGGTTTCATTTGAATGCTCTTCAAGGTCTTTATAATTTTTGAAAAATGTTTATACCAATGGCATAGTTCTTATTGAGTAGAAAAGTGATATCTATAAATTTTTTTATTTGTTTTCATTTAAATTTAAAACTGACTACAGCCGAATCTCGATCTACTGTTCCAAGATATATCGTTTTTCTATGGTCTCTGCAGAGCTGCTATTGAAACTATGCTAATAAAACCCACATCCATCATTTCTCGATCTATCGTTTTCCTCATCTTATTATTATGAAATTTTGGTCCCAAAGGATGTTTTCCTGAACTGATAATCTTTATAGCAAGTTTCCATAGTATGTGGAAAAAAAATATGAATTGATTGCACATGATTCATGAGAAAGTCTGGTATGTACAAATGAAAGAAGGAAAGCAATCACATGATGCATTTGCGATTGGGTTTCACAGTGCAGAAAGTAGAAAAAAGTTACTAAAATACAATAAAAAATTAAGGACTTTTTAAAAATAATATATTTTACATAGAAGTGGAAATAATATTCTATGAAATAATGTAGAATATGTATAGAATATTTTGTGATCGCTAGTTTTATTGTATTATATAAGCATATACTGTATTGTATAATGGCGGTAGATTAATTTCATTTAATGTATGATCCCGCATCCATCGTTTTTTTCCAGTTGTCCCCACAAAAGCGAAGAATTGACTATTGCAATTCTAAAATGTATGTTCTGAATTTATTTTTAAACTGTTAGGGATTTAATATGAAATAATCTGCAATAGGCTGTTAATACAGGGTGTCTAAAAAAAAAAATATAGCCATGTTTAAATAGCTGGTAATTGTTTTTAGCCAAAATTTAAAATTAAAAAAAATTATGTTCCTAATAAACGACATATCCTTTTAATCACATGATAATCTCATTTTCAAGGATGAAAATAATAATTTTCCATATAAATAATAGCCAAATATGTTTGCCAAATGTGATTGTTTATTCGTCAGATTAGTTGAACTGTCGCCACTGGCGATTTGGCGAGCGGACTGCACAGACACTGTTAATATAATTTTTCCACTTCAGATATGGATGAGAATCGTATGGAGATAGGTTACGTATAGGAGATAAGGCAGTCTTATAAAATGTAAAAAATGTCGGAACATAAAGTTACATTGAAAACCAACACCGTCCAACTTATTGTGAGGACCTTTATTGTTGCTAATAATGTATGTTATTAAAAATAAATGCAGGCTGAGTTGCAACATCCTTTCAATACTTGATAAAATAATCTTAGCTCCATCGTTATTAAATAACATGAATTAACAAATCCTAAATTACCATTCTGAAATCTGATATTTCTCATATTTTTGCATAAGCAATAGTTCCACATCGCCTGAAATGATCGTAATATACAAAAACGAATGTTCTGATAATTTTCTGCCGTCTCTCTGAATAGCATGAAATCACACATTCTTCATTTTAAATCTTTCAAAACAAATATGAAAGGTTTCTTCGGTGATTTATCATCGTACTTGTATAGCTTGCTATTGTACACCATTTGTATCCCATTATTTTCTGTTCTATTATTTTAAACAACAACATCCTTTGTCAGCCAGACAATGTGTTACCAGCTAGGATTACAAGGAGGCTCTGAGGCCGCAGTCTGTACTGAAATGTGACTTCACAGGAAAGAAGTAGTAGAAAAACTGCTTCGCCGATGTGGAAAAGTTTAAAAATTAATTGCGAGTGATTAACTCATCCAAAAAATTAGAAATATTTTATACGCATTCAATTTGATTTGACCTATTTAAAAACGTTAAAATTAAAAAACAAGCATAATAAATAATACAGATTTGATAATCATCATAACTGTGGCTACACTATTTTGAGACTCCCTGTATATTATTCAAAGAACTTGATATGCCATACTCATAACACGAGTTGTTTTTTTCCAAATTCGGGGGTGGGGTAGGCAAAAAAAGATCGCATTAGATTCTTGTATTTGAGGGGAGGGGGAGGAAACAAAACAAATGAGCGTGCTGGAGAATTAAAGGTTTCACCTACGTTATCTAATATGTACGTTATCTATTAAAGCCAGAGAGTAGCAAATAAAAAATCACACATATGAAAAAAGAATTCATTTCCTTAATCCATCTTAAACATTGAAATATTCTGGTTTAGACGTTCTTTTTTTTTTTCTTTCTTGGCCTTCTCTCGTGAGATTGAAGTAGCATAGGCGCTTATTTTAGCCATTTCCAGCTAGCACAAGATATTGTGAGACTAGATGAGACTTTGCAGCTTCACCACATTTTCAAAGTTGTGAAAACCTTTTTCCTTATAAACATTCCCCCCCCCCCCCAAACAGACAAACAAACAAACACACACACATACACACAGACACACACACAGACACACACAGGCATGCATGCAAGTCTTCCAAACACTAGAAGTCTTATTATATTCAAGTAAATACGGCATGATAATGAACATCATAATTTTATTTAATTTTTGTATACAGACCTTTTTATTGAATAGATTCATAAAAAAAATAAATAAATAATAAATAAAAATATTAATTTAGTTTTCAGATTTCTGTTGAGATGTTTGATTATATGGATGAAATTCTTAATCTTCAAGCAGCAAGTGAGTTTATTTATTTATTTTTTTAGTTTGTTTATTGCAGTAATATTAAATAATTAAATAATGCTGGACACAGTCAAAATGCATCTGATTGAAAAGGTTCAATTCTTCACAATTTCAGTGTGCCGAATACTAACAGGACCATGGAAATTGGCTTTAATTTTAAAGATACTCCATGTTGCCTATTTAGATTGTATTAAATACGAGGGTGAGTCAAATGAAAGTGAGCCAACCCATCCCGCGCAAAAATGGTTCGGCCCGTTATTTGCCACACATGTGTATAGCACACAGGCATCTCATTTATGAAAGTGACATGTAGGTGTGAGGATAAAAGTTGTTTAATGCTCTCATACATTGGGTTGAACACGCTTGCGTGACATAATGGATGCTCCAAAAGATGAACAGCATGGTGTGGTCGAGTTTTTGACAGCTGAAGGTGTTTCCCAATATGAAATTAGTTGCCGTATGACTGCCGTGTACAGCAAACATTGCATTTCCTTGGCCACTGTGAAGCATTGGAGCAAACGGTTCAAAGAAGGACGTGAAAGTTGCAAAGACAATCCAAGACCGGGCCAAAGCCACCGTGCAATCACCCCAACACAATTGCACAGGTTGATGAGCTGATTAGTCAAGAACGGAGGATAAGCATACAGCCCCGACCTCTCGCCTTACGATTTCCATTGAAAAAAAGCTCAAGGGAGCCAGATTCGTGTCGGATGATGACATGGAGTCAGTTACAGACATTTTGAAGGAGTAACCCAAAGAGTTTTATGAGAAGGGAATCATGCGACTCGTTAGACAGTGGGACAAATGTCTAAATGCTCATTGAGACTACTTTTAAATAAAGTACTCCATTTGTCATATATTCGCATTGGCTCACTTTCATTTGACTCGCCCTCGTAAATGTGTATTAAAAAATCATTAAATATATATAGTAGTTTGAAATATTGTAAAATGCTGTGTCATTTGCATCAGCTCATCATACACATCACATATAGGACATACGACATTTTCTGATGCAGTGCACGTTGTTATGACTTCACAGCTTTACAATCACTGATGAGGAAGACAACCTTCTGTTCTTGACATCAGTACTTGAAGCTTTTCATCCAAAAACATTACCTTTTCTGCTATGATGCAGATGGAGATGTATACTGTATATACAAGATGTCCCTGCTGTATATTGTATATACACTACATGATCTAAGGAGTTCGGACACCTGTTGCTCTACTGTAAAGCCGCAAAAAGCTTCAATCAGTAGTGTGTAGGGACCACCCCGAGCTGCTATCACTGCCTCCACCCTACATGGCATACTGTCCACAAGTTTATGGTATGTGTCCACAGGTATTGACCTCCATTCCTCGAGGAGTGTCATGGTCAGTTCCTGGACAGATGTAGGGCGAACCATCCTGGATCTCGCATGTCGTTCCAATTCGTCCCAAAGATGTTCATTGGGGTTGAGATCAAGACTCTGGGCGGGCCAATCCAGTTCTTCAACCCGCATCTCGTCAAACCAGTCTGATATGGATCTTGCTTTGTGGAAAGGCGCATTGTCGTGCTGAAAGAGGAACGGCTCATCACCGAAGTGTTCCCACAGCACTGGAAGTGCCCCATTATCCAGAATGGTCCTGTAGCCATCAGCATTGAGGTTTCCGTCCACCTTGATGAGCGGGCTCAGTCCAGTCCGTTCTGCTAAACACCATTTCCAGGTGTTCACAGGGGTGTCCCAACTCCTTTGATCATGTAGTGTATAGAGCTGCTAAGTTTTACTTTTTGGAAAAGCTGATATTGGTGCCTAATGCTGGGTGCCCACTTAACGCGACGATAGCGCGATTCCATTGCTTTGTGAAGCACGCATGCGCAAAGTGACGTCACGAGGGCGATTCTGTGGCGCATCGCGCGACTCCATCGCACCCAATCAGAAAACAGTTTTGAATCACGTGGCACATGAAATCATGGCAGCACCTACTTCGAGATGGTCTGATATCGCTACGGAAAATTTGATTGATATGCAATTCTGTATGCACGAAATATCCAATTCTGATTTTGGAAGCACGAAATCTTGAAGTGGGAAACGAAATGATCGCGTAGATAGCGCATGCGCATTCAGTCACGCGGCCGTCGCGCCAAGTGGGCACCGAGAAGCGAATTGATCGCCTGGCGTTTGTTGCGCATGCGCATATGACTCAAAGTGATAGAATCGCGCTATTGTCGCGCTAAGTGGGCACCCAGCATAAAGGATAAAAAAACAACAAAAAAAAAACTGATGTTGAACGTACTTACAGTCGAATCTCATTATAACTAAGTTCAAGGGACCACCGATAAACTTCGTTAAATCGAGATTGCAAATTAATTTAAGACTAAATAAAAAGTAGCTTATTCTAAACCGAAATACCCGATGACACACCTTAGGCTGGGACAAGGGGAGAGAGCTGTAACCCCCTTATGCAGAAACAACAGATGCATACATACCACACAATTACAACGATACACCCCCTAATCAGCTCTTGGCTTGACCATATTACTACACATTGACTGACAATTAGAGAGGGATCTCCCCATCATGAATTTTCAATTAAATAGCTATCCTGTTGAACTGTTATCGATCCGCTCTCATGCATCTAGCATAGCTTTGCAAATCCCGAGCAATAGCCGGTTAATATTACGACGCATAAAAGATTGCGGAATATCAACAGAAAAATAACACTTTAACTCGAGGGTCGCTTGAAAAACGCTATAAATTACTGGGGAAATCAAGCATAAAGACCCAATTTCGTAACGTAATCACAGCTGTTCAACGTGCATATGTATGAAAGACACGACAGCACTTGAGATAAGATTTGAACTTGATATTGCGCTTGACTTGAATCGGTTTATTCGGGTAGAGAAACAATACTGTTCCGATGAAATAGCTCTGGTTCAAAAATGCGCATATTACACAAAATAAAAGAGTAATTAGATAGATCTCACCAACTAGAAGAGAAGGCACCGCCGACTTAATATCTTAGTAGATCATGTTAACAAAAGAACGTCGATAGCGGTGTTCCACTGGTGAGGTTCTAAAACGGACGTTCCACGGGGTATCTTGTTGGCTTCATTACAACAGGACAGATAATTTCATTTGAAATTAGTTCAGTTGATATCAAATGCATCTGCACCTTAGAAACTAAACATATTATAAACGCCGCTTCCCTTCAATGATCGCTCGTTAGCCATAATGGGGGGGGGGGGGGGGGACGCACGAACGAACGCTACTGACGGCAAGCTTCTCTGTCTAACCACAACAACATTGTTGCCAAGGGCAATCACTCTTCTAAAAAAAAAAAATTAATACGACACCTTTGTTGTAAGCTAAATTTCTGGAAAAACTGCGACAACAAAGCATTAGTAAGATTGTTGCTATTATTGCCACAGCTTCCCAACCTTATTGTTACCACTTACAATATTGAAAACAATACAATATCGCTGAAACGAAAAAACCATTAATAATACAAACGGTCAGCAGATAAGCTCTTACAATCTCACCACATACACTTCACAAACATCACAACCACAACAATTATGCTACACAATTCACAACAATGCAATTAAACTCAACTCACGGAAAACGCAGCTTAAAAAAACAAAATTAATTAATTTTTTAGCATACTCTACAAAAAAAAACAAACGCACACTGACACCAGTCACAAAATAAGATAGAGCGCGCCAAGCCATCACTCCTCGCAATAACAGTTCCTGTAATAGAAAATTATATTCCTGAAAATGCTAAACTACAACGTTTTTGTATTGTAAACAACGCCACTTCACTCTCATCCATCCCCAAATAACGGTTGGCTATTTCGCCTCGATGCTGGCATCTGAAATTTCTCACTGTGCAAATGAATGCTCTCTCTATCTTATTTCTCTTCTATGATAGTTATGGACATTCATAATTATTATTAAGAATATATATGGGTCATTCTACGTCAATTCAGGCAGAAATTTTATAGTTTTGGCACTGACCTCTCGGATTTTAATGAAATTTGGTACGTATATACAATTGCCATAGGGAGTTGGTAATTAATGCCAAATATTTTTAATTTTTTTTCATTTTTATGGAAGTTACGGACATTTAAAATATTCAAAATTTGAGTTGAGGCTTTATCTATGAAGTACTGTAACTTCGGTTGTATTTTACTTAGAAAGATGTGATTGGTGACATATGAAAGCTCTTTAACTGTAGATTCTATATGAAATTTTTAAAATTA
>JAHWFO010065174.1:1530268-1548554 GCA_023313115.1 Rhysida immarginata
TTCCACAATTCATTGGGATTGACTGTTGGAGAACTTTGATGGGCTATTTGCTTAGTGACTATCTCAGATGCGTTGATAGCATCATCTCTGGTAAGCATACAGGCCACGGAGGAAGTAGTGCTTTGAAGAAATTTAGACCATGTGATGCTGTTGAGAGTATCTGTAATTTGTAGCTGCAGAGATTATGAATTAACCAATAGTGCTGTTAGGCCAGTATTATGCTGGATAAAAGTTCTCATGATGATGTCACCTAAAGCATGTGTAGTGTTCTGAGCTTGAAAATAAGTAACAACCAATCAGCAATAAAGAACAGTTGAACAAAATGTACAGTCCTAACAATTGATAAATAAACAATTTGAACAAAAAAGGAGCATACACAAAAGTTTAAAAAAGCAATCCGAAAAATTATGGTACATGGATTGAACAAAGGGTTTCTAAAACTTTGGTAATAATAAACTTAGGGAGAAAACTTATTTTCCTAAAACAATAAAACCAAACAAATTTGCACCAAAAATATTTTTACAATTTCAAGTTGAGAACCACATGGTTCGTTCCCAGATATGAGGAGCTCAGAATGCAAGTAACAAAAAGTAGGTTTTGAGAAAATTAGGGTTAATCCAACACTTCAAAGATGTTGTTGCGTCCTCCCTCTGCGGGTGGCGAGTGGCCTACCATGCAGGAAAGAGATGGCTAGGGTTGTTAGACTTTGATGTGTGTAAGAAAGCAGGCTGGGTGGTTTTGGGTGAAAACATAAATTTTAATTGCAACCCAAAAGAGTAATTACTAGAATTAACGTACCAATTTGCTTATAATTACAGGTGATTCAAAATGATTTATGCGCATGCAGGACCCTTTGAATTAAACATAATCAAGAAAGAAAATTCTTCATCATACAGCAAATTACATAATAGTATCTTGAACCATTAACCTATGCACAAGGCTGTTATTGGGTCGTGCTGCCTTTCTATATATGCACCATAGATGTCATCCAGGAGCAGGTATCTGACCATACTCTGGCTATCCTGGCTTTGCAAGATTTCCTAGTATTCCCATTGCCACACTTTAGCAAGAAATTGTTTGGGCATGAGTTTCACCCGTGAGCACAACCGGGCCTTCACATACTGACCAATAACAATGTAGGACAAAGTTGTGTGCTTCTTTTTCAGGGCAATAAATGAGGGAGGGGCACTTTAACCCTCTTGGCCTCGCCTTCTAATACGCCACCAAACGGTTCCAGGTTCCAATCCATGGCACCGTTACCGAACTTTATCAGTATCCAAAGATTCCTGCCTCCCAGACGCTCTTGTTTGAACTAGCTCAGAGCAACTGCGACCAATTACTAGGGAAATGTTGCTTCACCTCGTCTTCTATTATTTTATTAGAAACCCTTTCCCCTCCTGTAACTACTGTTATTTTATTGCACAGAAACTGACTGTCTCTAGACTAATAACCAGTGCCACCAAATGATCATTAAAAGATGCGAAACCAAAGTCTAGTTTTATGTAAGAAAACCAAGTTCCTTGGCGATTTCCAAGCTGTGCGTTGGGCGCTCGCGAACGTTCCACTCTTTTTTTTCTTAGATTACAAATTCACCAGACGTGAAATCCACTACCCGTACAATTGTGAACAATGCATATATTCATAGAAAAGCATAAGAATACATGAATGCATTTTATTTTATTCAATACAAATACACTATAGCATATACAATATATAGTACAGTATTACTTTAATTTTTTAAACAAAATCTGTAATGAACGTCTGCTTTCTTTCTATAACTTGCCTCCCCAAAAAGTCCTCCATATCTGACATTGTGAAGTTAAATGTTTTTGGGGCACTGCTATGCTATGCAAAATAGTTTCATAAACTTTTTATAGCCTCCATTGCTACCAAAGTTGAGACGGGTGTTACCTCTGGTTCTAAATGGCCATTTTCATCTTCGTCTTCGTCTTCCTGATCACTATGAATTTCATTTCAAATATCCAGCTTTTCCTTTAATGAAAACTGTTTCCTTTTCCTTTTTTCTGCCATTACGATTTGTAGTCTTTCTGTGAAATGTTGAAATGATGCTCAGACTTATTTGATTACAAAAATTTCCCTGACTTTTCCTGGTTACATTCCCTTACCTATCCCGATTGCTAGTCATCCTGTTACATGCACATAAATTTAACAAACAAATTAAAATAAACAAACACATAATCTTACCGTACTGAAGATGGGCAATCATCCGTCAAGTGAAGGTATCTAATCTAATTGCAACTGCAGCACAAATTGGATCCCGACTGAGTAGCATGTAGAGATTTCCGGGTTTATATGTGCTACACTGACCAACCAATGAAATGTGAACTCGGCTTAATTAGCCCATTGGCCAGTTGCAACTTTCGCATGGGCTGCATTGACCAATCAGAGCAAGACATGTAAACGATGTATGTTGTACTGAAGGGATAATTTAACCAAGGGAATGTAAAATTAGTATGTTATTCTGAAATGTACGTTATCTGAGGACCGAAAAGAGAACTTATCCGGTTGTCTGAGGACAAGAGGATTTACAGAAATTAAGATAAACAGGCAAGAAATAACAAAATGCAAAAGAAAACATAAACCATAATAAAGAAACCAAGAAAAAAGGAATCATAATAGATCAGATAAAGAGTTAAGTATTGCATACACATTAAAGTCTATTTGACAATTGAGAAGCATGTGGGGGGAGGACTTCTTGGCCTTGAGTATTTCGATCGCTTCGAGGGTAGCAGTTTTTTCTGGTCTATTGCAGATATGTAAGACAGACATAACATCTTCTTGGGTCTTTCCCTAAACCCGATACTATTGACCTACTAGCTATCCTCTGTAATTTCTTCGCAGAACTATTTCTCCTTTAACAACTCCTACTATTCCCAACCCACAGGGGAGGAATGGGATTCCCGCTCAGCAGTTTCCTGTCTGAAGTATTCCTACAGCACCTGGAATTAACATACGTTACCCCCCTCCTTAATAATCCCTCTATCATCGTGTATTTCCGATATGTCGATGACATCCTCATCCTCTTTGACTCCCGATCCACTACCCCCACATATCCAATTTACTTTTGAACTAGAAACTAACCGATCCATCCCTTTCCTCGATATCCTCATTACCAACAACCCCCACACTAACCGCCTCTCCTTTTCCGTCTTCCGTAAACTGACCACATCCTCCAACTTAATACACCATTCCTCCTCACACCCCCCCACCCACAAACAAGCCTCATTAAGATTCCTAATTGACCATGCCCTGAAGCTCCCCTTCAGCCCCCTATCCAGATCATCCGAACTCCGCATAATCCGGAACCTCGCCCATGCCAATGGATATTCGACCTCCATGTTCTCCCGTATTCTACACCGCTGCAGACGGGCCCTCTTCTCCCCCTCCCCTCTTGTTTGGCCCCTTCCCAAGAAATGGATGTCCTTATTGTATCTGCCCTAATTTCTCCCACCTCTCTAACTTCCTGTCCTCCCTCGGCCTTCGAATATCTTTTCGCACTCCTACACCATCAGCCCGCATCCTGAACCCACCCGCCGCTGTCACCACCGACAAATATTCCCAATCCGGAGTTTACCGCCTGAATTGTGCGTTTTGCGACAAATTCTATGTAGGATTATCGACTCGCAATTTTGCAGTACGATTCAAAGAACACATTGACTCGTATAGAAAACGAGATCGTATTTCCCACTATGCAAACCACTTCGAAGATTCCAGACATGCTTTAAAGACACAAGAAGATGTTATGTCTGTCTTACATATCTGCAATAGACCAGAAAAAACTGCTACCCTCGAAGCGATCGAAATATTCAAGGCCAAGAAGTCCTCCCCCCCACCTGCTTCTCAATTGTCAAACAGACTTTAATGTGTATGCAATACTTAACTCTTTATCTGATCTATTATGATTCCTTTTTTCTCGGTTTCTTTATTATGGTTTATGTTTTCTTTTGCATTTTGTTATTTCTTGCCTGTTTATCTTATTTTCTGTAAATCCTCTTGTCCTCAGACAACCGGATAAGTTCTCTTTTCAGTCCGCGTATACGCGCACCATCTCTTTGTATATTTTCTTTTTGTATAATTTATAAAAATTAGCGTTTACACTCTTTTTTTTATTCTGTTGGCATTATATTTCAAAAATCTGTGCTCATTCTATTTATCCTATTGGCAATTATTTCCTCTTTAATTCTTTTGTATCCTATTGGTTCATGTATTTGTATAATTTGTACCACTGTTCTGTATATAAAGGCTTGCATGCGTCTTGCTGTATATACCCTTGACAAAGTCAGGAATAAATGGCGAAACTAGTTGGAACTCCTGATGTCCCTCTGTTATACTGTAAGACCACCACCTGTTAATCAATAGGAACAGTATTATGATCCACCCTTCTACCGACAAAAAATAATGGCCATGGGGCAATCTCTATTCTCTGCATGATTGATCAAAGACAATATGGGAATGAATATTTCACTTTATGCTGTAGTACAGGGTAAGTCAGTCAATTCCTGACCATTTCACTCGAATGACGTGCATTAGGAATAAACACTTGAAAGAATATGAGCACCATATTGAATTTCTAAATAGTTGGAGTTCGTATTGTTGCAACGGCGCTGCATGAAAATCGTATTGTTGAAAAATGGCGCCCACTTTATCAACAGAGCAGAAATGCAAGGTTGTTGAATGGTATTTCGAGACAAAATCACCTGTCACCGTGCAAAGAAAGTTCCGGAAGGAGTATAAGTGTCGAGATGCATCAGGCAGGCAAGCAATCATGGATTTTGTCAAGCAACTTCGTGCCACTGGATGTGCCCTAAAGGCAAGAAAAAAGGCGGGAGCGAAGCTCGTGTTAGAACGGCCGAAGTTGTCGAAAATGTTCGCACAAGGTTGTTCGATTCCCCTACAAAAAAATCTGTTCGCCGCCTATCCATTGAAGAAGGGCTGTCGTATACCGAGACGTGGCGAATTTTGAGAAAGGATTTACACCTGTTCCCGTATAAGATCCATGTTTATCAGGAGTTAACAGACACTGGAAGACAGAAGAGACAACAATTTGCAATGGAGTTTGGAGCAGAAATGGAAGCCAATCAGGACATTGTGGACAACCTGTGGGTGTCAGATGAGGCCATCTTCATCTGTCAGGTGACGTTAATAAACACAACGTTGGTTTTTGGGGTTCCCAGCACCCTCATGAGATCCATAATTCACCTCTTCATCCACGAAAGGTGCGCGATTTCCAAAAGAGGCATCATTGGTCAGTTCTTTTTTGAGGGCACTATAATGTCACAGGCTTACCTTGACATGTTGGAAACCTTCATCCCCGAGCTGCAAAGAAGGCGTATACCGCTTTGACATCAATGGTTTCAACAGGATGGGGCTAGGCCTCACACCCCTAATAAAGTGCTAGACTTTCTCAATCAGAAATTCAGAAATCGTGTCATTTCAAACAGGTTTCCAGATCGATTCGGGGGTGGCTTTCTTTGGCCCCCTACGAGTCCTGACCTAAACCTATGTGATTTTTATCTCTGGGGGTTCCTTAAAGACAGTGTATTCACTACAGCACCAAGAACCCTAGACCAGCTGCGACAAAGCATCGTCGACTGCTGCACCCTTGTGGATGCAGAAATCCTGGATAGAGTTATGAACAACTTCACCATTCGGCTGCGAGCAGTTCAAAACGTTCGTGGTGGCCACATTGAGATATCATCAAGACTTTTCCACGGGAATAAAAACTCCGAACTGCCTAAAATATCATACTAAAATTCTAAGTTTGTAAACATTAATGGGTCAATAAATCATAGTACTGAAATGGTCAGAAATTGATTGAATCACCCTGTACATCATTGTTTGTACATGCAAACATGTTAGCATTGCTGACATTATGTTAGCGTTTTTCTCCATCAAGTAATATAATTTGTTATATCATTTTATCATTATAATATAATTATAATATAATATAATAATATAATATAATATAATAATATAATATAATAATATAATAATCTAAACAACCCGCGGGTTGCCCCCAACAGGTCGAAGCCCAACACGGGGTTTTCTTTTTGATAATAAAGGACAATCACAAACATCCATGCCCCAAGCGGGATTCGAACCCGCGACTTGCTGGTTGCGAGAGCGATAAGACCTGCGCCTCAGCGCTCTCGGCCAACAAGCCGGCAAATATTATGTCCATTATAAAATAAAATTTAAATTATTTTTAATTGATTATTATTTATTTTATCAAAAAATTTATTGTTAATTTTCTTTAAAAGATAATGTAGTATAATTTGAACTACAACAATTATACATACATTGTTGGCTGAAAGTGTTAGGGTGCAGGTTGGTGGCATAGAGTGTTACATATCCGCGGTCTGTCCTGATCTATTTTTATCGGGGTTCCCCTTTTAGCTTTCTGTCTTTTAAGGAATTCCCCTCTGTTCATGTGGCAAAATGTAATCAATGCAAGTAAACAGCAGCGGTGGCATTTTACGAACCTTCTGTTTGCAAACATGCATCATTGGCACAGCTTATCGTGGTTCAAAAAAGATAAACAGTGACAATCAATTTCGTACTAAACGAGCAATAAAGATTTTGTCACTTGAAAATAAGTTGAAAGTTATTTAATGTTAATTTTTTTACCACTACCTCTATTACTTCAGGCCTCTTGTTATGGGAAAAAATAGCATATATGCTCTTCATTGTTAAAAGACAGTTGCTTACAACACACCTAGTGAGAAAACCATGCACTAAGCATTTTTCCTTTTTGAAGGAAAATTGGCTAATAAACTTCCACAATGGTCAAATTTTTAAGATATCTTTTCTGAATGAATCAAGGATTACTTTAAAACTAGATGTCCCAAGCATTTGTGTGGGAAAATCAAGAATTAAATTTTGTATACTAGTTAAATAACAGATAATAGCTTTTAAGGTTGGGTCTGTAATAATAGAGGTCATAGTTTTACTGTTCGTCTTTTAGAATAGTAACCACTGTTCCCTTATGTTGTTATTATGGTTTGCTAATAGCTATATCTTGTAAATTATCAATCTGGATGCTAATAAAACATCAAACATCAATTAGTTCTAATTTATCATTTCGAGATAAAAATAAATAACAAATGCCTTTAACCCCCATTTTCACATAAGGCTTTGGTCCCATAACCCATGAATTCAATATATGCGGGAGTTTCGGGAACCAAATATTGGTGGATAACGAAGGATTAGTGTACTTACCGTAAATCTTCTACTATAATGCGACCCCTTGTATAATGCGACTCCACTTTTTCGGCCCAAAAAAACAGCAAAAATGCTATCCTCTTGTATAATGCGATCCCCATTTTTGACTCCTCGCGAGAAATAAAATGTGCAAAAATATACAGAAAAAAAAATCTTTATTTTTAAATAATCTGGATCTTAAAAATGTAGAAATGTAAAAATGCATTTAAGTGAACTTTCTTGTCGTTGTTCAAAATTGTATAAAGTTTAAATTCACCAAAATTCAATTCATTTTGGGACATTTGCCCCATTAAAACTATTGGAAGTTTATAGCCTTACATTGATAGGAAAGCTTTCCCACTCACACATCGACTTTATATCAATTTCCTTAATAAAAAAAACAAGTAATCTTTATTCAATTTAATATTTTCACTGCATAAGCTTTCTTGTAGGCTTTGGTTCGAGGCAGTTTGCAAGTACAGTATAACGATCTTTGGAAGAAGTTAGTTTCATATTACGGTAGCTGTTGACGATGAGAAATTCGAATAAAAAGTGAATTAATTTATTGTAGAATGAACTGGAAGTGTCAATGCAATGTAATTAATGTATAATACACGATAAATTCTTGTGAATATCATCAGCACAGAAAGGCAGTTTGGATTTTTATAGGCCTACATTTCTCACTCACACATTGACCTAATTAATAATAATAATAATAAAACAAAAAAAACCCCCCACAGAACAGAACATTTCTTAATGAAAAATCAAGTAAACTTTACTCAGTTTTAACGTTTTTCATAACTTGTAGACTTTGATTCGAAGCAGTTTGGTAGTAGGCCTATTTGAATGTAGCGATCTTTGGGAGAAGTTATTTTCGATGTTGGTGACAAGAAATTCAAATAAAAAGTGAAATAATTTATTATATACTGAACTGGACACTGTATATGCTGTAAAATTAATCTATATCACACGGTATATTCATTGAGAATTTCATCAGGACAGTAGTTCGAAGCAGTTTGGAAGCAGAGACCATTAATATTGATGGTCTCTATTTGGAAGTAGCGATCTTTGGGAGGAGTTATTTTTGTATTAAATGTTGGCGACGAGAAATTAGAATAAAATGTGAATTAATTTATTGTATAAAGAACTGGACACTGAATATGCAATGTAATTAATGTATAATACACGGTAAATTCGTGTGAATGTGATCAGCACAGAAAGCAACTTCGACAAAAGCAACTGCCTCCACTTCGTTGAGGCAGTTTGGAAGTTTATAGCCCTACACTGATAGGGAAAGCTTTCTCACTCACAGATCGACAAAAAAGCACAACAGTACATCAATTTTCTTAATAAAAAAACAAGTAATCTTTATTCAGTTTAACATTTTTCATAACTTGACTGCATAAGCTTTCTTGTAGGCTTTGGTTCGAGGCAGTTTTGAAGTAGGCCTATTTGGAAGTAGCGATCTTTGGGAGTTGTTGTTTTTGTATTAGATGTTGGCGACGAGAAATTCGAATAAAAAGTGAATTAATTTATTGTATAATGAACTGGACACTGTATATGCTGTATAATTAATCTATAACACACGGTAATTTTGTTGTGAATTTCATTAGGACAGTAGTTCGAAGCAGTTAGGAATCGGAGACCATCAGTATTGATGGTCTGTATTTGGAAGTAGCAATCTTTGGTAGGAGTTATTTTTGTATTAAATGTTGGCAACAAGAAATTCAAATGAAAAATGAATTAATTCATTGTATAATGAACTGGACACTGTATATGCATTATAATTAATGCATATTATATGGTAATTTCATCAGGACAAAATCCCCTCTGGAGCAGCAGCAGTTGTCGTTGGAGGGCTGATATTTATCCTCTTGTATAATACGACCCAGCAAATTTAGGTGCTTTTTTAGGCCAAAAAAATTCGCATTATAGTAGAGGATTTATGGTAGTTTTAGAGGAGTCACTTGTCTATTAGTGAATGTTCATCGTGAATTGCAAAAAAAAAGGTCAAAAAGAGAAGAAGCAGAAGTGGCAGAGAGAGAGAGAGAGAGAGAGAGAGAGAGAGAGTTGCTGAGGAGAAACTATCATTACTAGAAAGCTGAAGTCGGAAAAAATGAATTGGCTTTGATTCGATTCAGAATTGCCTTGTATTCTTTGAAAAAAAGCAAGTTTAATTAAAATTTGGTTAACACTTTACAGCATTTCTAACAGGAATTTGGCATTTAATCATTATAAAGAGTAGTTATGGATTTAATTTGAGACTTAACAGAGCGACCGACTGAGGAGGAGAGGAATCCTCGTTCGATTATTATTATTTATTATTATTTTATTTTTTGAAGAATGATCTCAAGGAACATATAAGGAGCTCAGAACCAGAGGGGTATAAGTGTCTAAGTTGTCAATTTTGCTTTAATCATTGGAAATTGTAAAGGCATCCTTGTTCTCTCTGTTGCGTGTCATGGAAAGGAAAATCGAACTGAATACTGTACTATATATTGTATATGCTATAGTGTATTTGTATTGAATAAAATGCATTCATGTATTCTTATGCTTTTCTATGAGTACATGTATTGTTCACAAGCCCCCCCCCCCCCCAGTTTCAGAATAACGTACACCTCAGAATAATGTACAAATTTCCAGGTCCCTTGAAGTACGTTGTAATGGGGTTTTACTGTATATGTTGCTTTTCTCGTTGTATTTGTTGAGTTATGTATGATGAGCTTGTAATTTTTTTATGTATGTCCATTTTAGGCTTTCGTACTTGTAATGTGTAAATTTTCGATATGTGCCTTTTGAGCTCCTGTATTCTGTCATGGCTGCCAAGAGAAAGATCGCTGTACATGTTATCATTTTTTTTTGTAATGAACGCAATTAAAGTTCAGAATTGAGTTTGCTTATTCTGCATATGTTGTCCTTTCTTCCCACGTCTATTTTATTTGAGATGTCATCAAACTGACTTTCTATTAAGTAAACATACCGTTTTTATTCTATTATAATATGAAAAATTTTAGCCTAAAAAGCATCTAAATTTCTGGGACCGTATTATACAAGAGTATAATATTAGCACCACAACGACTTTGGGGGGGTGGTCAAACAAACTTCATGCTGATGAAGTCAAACGAAACTAGCGTATAATGTACATCACAGTACATTAAATATACATTATATATAATGTACAGTTCATTATACAGTACAGGAATTGACTTTTTATTTGAATTTCCCGTCACCAAAGACTAATACGAAAAGAACTTCAAAACTGCATCGATCTTATAATTTTCCCACTTAAATTTTATTAAATTATTATCTATTTATTGTTAACAGTAATCACCTACAAGAAATCTTTGGATATTTGAAAGATCACTTAATAAAATTAAGGAAACTAACTTGGATGGAGATTTAAACTGCTCACTTCGCATGCCGCCATTTTGAATAAATTAACGAACACTGCCATTCTCCCCTTAATTTTCCCACTTAAATTTCATTAAATTAATATATATTTTTTGTTGTTAACAGTAATCACTTATAAAAAATTGTTGGATATGGCTCAAACGCGGTCGCAAAATCGAGTCTCCCGACGACCGCATTCGACCAGGTTCATACTATATTATTCATTTAGATTGTATTATTCCATGTTGCACTATGAATTAATATTATTGATAACTGGGTTCAAATTTGCAACTTACTAATGTGTATTTCGGTTTTTAAATCATCTTCAGTTATGTTACAAGATTTAAAACTTGACTAATTTATATATGAAGGGTCGTCTTGGCTCCATGTCGCTTCCCAGTTGGTTGAGATGCTAATTGTGCCCATGTAGGGCCTTCTTTCACCCCAGTCATTCTCGGGAGAAAATAGGAGAGTAAAGTCCTAACAACAAGTAATTGGAGGGAAATAACTTGGAATAAATATATCAGTGAATATTTTAAACACAATATACTAATTAATTTAAACAACAAATTGTTTGGCTACAAAATAAAATACTTTGAAGATGAGTTGATATGTGGATAAATGATTAAGCTGAACAAAATTACTATTATTTACACTTATATATATAAGAAATAAAAATGATGATAAATAATAAATCAATAAGTGGATGCCCCCTTACCGTGGGTCAGGGGTTTGGGTGCTTCAGGAATTCTTTGAGCTATGCTGGTTGTAGCACTGCTACTTTAGGGTCACCCTTACCAGAAAGGTCATGGTTGAGAAGTGAGATGAAGAGGATCCAAACATATATCTCATGATGTCGACAAATGAGAGAATTCATACTGCATTGGGTGTGGTGCAGGTTAAAGTAAAAGTAACCTGCGTTCAGGAGTTAGGCAGAGGCACTCGTTCGTAAAATAGTCGACAGTCTCCTGGCTGTTATCTCGGATCAATGCCTTCGAGAAGCCCCACTAGTGCACTCGCTTGGGGAAACTGTCGGGGACAGCACATGCCTTTACCCAGGAGGAGAAACTGGTAAAGCGACAACGGAATCGGGTGCTGTCTGGATCGTATTCTCCATGACAGGAAAGGAATCAGAGTTAGTGGAGGAAAGCAAACGATATTGACTGGATATCATAGGTATTACCTCTACGAAACGTCTGGGTTCTGGAACTGTGGAGTTAGGAGGGTGGAAGCTCTTCTACTCTAGTATCATTCCTAACATGACTGCTCAGTCGGGAGTGGGGATACTCACAAGTCCCCGGCTGGCAGATTATGTTGCAGTTTGGACCCCCTTAGGTGGAAGACTGTGTCTCCTGAGGCTTCAGATAGGGAAACTTGTCTCTCTCTCTCTCTCTTCGTTGCATATGCTCTGAATGCAGTCACAGAGTACCCACTCTTTTTAGATGAAGTTGATGATGCTCTTAGCAGGAGAGGAAGTGCAGATTCTGTCATCCTGGTGGGCAACTTCAGTGCACACGTAGGGGCTGATGACCAAACGTGTAAAGGTGTGATTGGGAGGAATGGTGACCCCAATTTAAATGCGAATGGGAGATGCTTGTTGGCTCTCAGTTGTAAAATGGACTTTCCATCACAACCACCTTCTTCCAGCACAGGGATGTCCATAAATATACCTGGTACAGGAATGCAAATGACCAGAAGTCACAGATTGATTTTGTAATCGTATCAGCTGACTTACTCCGATTATTGTTGGATACTTGTGCGAGGAGAGGGGCAGAACTATCAATTGATTACCACATTGTTGTATGCACTTTGCGGTTCTCTGAATCCATACTAACCAAGCGAAATATTAGGTCCCGACAGACTTGGCACATCAAATGGGAGGCATTGGAGGATAGAGCTGTGAGGAAGACCTTTGCAGATAACATATCTTCAAGTTTCAAAGAACTATCCAGCGATCGTGGTACTGTTGAAGATGAGTGGCAGTTGTTTAAAACTGCTGTGATTACTTCGACTGCATTGTGCTGTGGTCATAAGCGGATGAATGTGAGGCAGGGCAGTGAGAAAATGACTGCATGGTGGAATGGTGAAGTCCAATAAGCTATCAAGGCAAAGAAGGAAGCCTATTTGCTATGGCTTGCAAATCAGTCGCCTTAGAGTCTAGTGCGGTACACTGAGATGAGAAAAGCAACAGCAAAGACAGTATCAACAGCTAAAGCCAAGGGAGGAGTTCGGGTAGAAATTGGAGGCAGACTATGGTTCGGCAAACGGTATTCTGGCAGACCATGCACCGCCTCCGTGTAAAGAAGTCTCTTTCATCACAAACTATTAAGAGTTCAGATGGGAGGCTTCTGAAAACGGAGGAGATCATATTGCATAGGTGGAAGGAATACTTTGCATCTCTTCTTAATCCGGTGACAGCAACAACTAAGGCACATGAGGTGCACCTTGGAGCGGAGAATAGTCACAGTAGTATCACCAAAGCAGAAGTCAGATGAGCAATTAAGTCCTTGAAGACCGGCAAAGCTGCAGGTCAAAATGAAATCCGGTCTGAGATGTTAAAGACCTTAAATCAGGATGGTATCCTGTGGATGGCTCAGGTTTGTCAGGTTGCTTGGATATCTGGCCAGGCCCCTAAGCATTGGCAGACGGGAATTGTGATCCCTATCTTCAAAAAGGGAGATTAGAGAGATTGCAACAATTATCGAGGCATCTCTCTGGAAAAGTGTACGTTAAGTGTCTGGAGAAGAGAAGTCGGGAAATAGTAGACACCAAACTGTTGGGGGGGAGCAGTGTGGTTTCCAACCTGGCCGAAGCACGGCGGTTCAAATCTTTGCTATAAGGCAAATCTTTGAGAAATCCTGGGAGTATGGAAAAGATGTCTACGCTTTCTTTGTGGACCTCGAAAAAGCATATGACAGAGTTCCTCTGGAGAAGCTCTGGCAAGTGTTGCAAGAGTATGGAGTGGATGGGCAATTACTGGTTGCTATCATGTCTCTGTACGAAAGCTATGAGATGTGTGTCCGGATAAATGGCATTAAGTCAAGACCGTTCAGTGTGGGTGTTGGACTCTGCCAAGGGTGCATACTGTCACCCCTCTTGTTCATTATCTTTATGGACTGGATAGACGGGCAGCTGAGGCAATGAGCGTGTTTATGTGGGTGACTGCCTGATGGAGAGGTTGCTCTTTGCTGATGACCTTGTCCTCCTTGGGTCTTCTCACACTAACCTTCAGCATGTGCTAGACTGGCTTGTAGCCAAATGTGAAGAAGCTGGGATGAATCAGCCTCGGTGGCTCAGTGGTTGTGTGATCGCCTCTGATGTCTGAGTATGTAGATTCGATCCCAGCCGAGGATGACTAGGATTTTTCAGGTGAAAATCCTGAGATCATGTACTTCCTTCGAAAGGGAAGTAAATCCGTTGGTCCCATTTAGTCATTTGCCGGTTGCACGTTAAAGGACCCTTAAGAGGCAAAATTTGCGGCCCCTATAAAGCTGTCCTGATTGGCCATAGTAGTTGAAAGGGACGTTAATACCAACCAAACAAACAATAAGCTGGGATGAAGATCTGTGTGGCTAAGACTGAGGTTCTGGTCCTTTCAAGACAGGCTGCTCAGTGCGCTCTCCATGTTAGGGTAGCCCCATTGAGACAGGTGGAGAAGTTCAAGTATCTCGGGATTGTATTCATGAGTGATGGGCAACAGAAAAAAGAATTGGATGCTCGAATCAGTGCAGCAAGCTGTGTTAGACGTGAACTGTGGCGATCCGTGGTAACGAAACGTGAGCTGGAAAACAAAGCCAAGCTCTCGTCTTCAAATCTATCTTTGTCCCCATCCTCACCTATGGTTATGAGTCTTTGGTAATGACCAAAAGGGTGTGATTGCGGGTACAAGCAGCCAAAATGAGATTTCTGAGAGGTGTGGTAGGTGTCACCCTACTGGATAGAGTGCACACCAGCACAATAAGGGAGTTTTTGAGTGTTGAGCCGCTACTTCTTTGCTTTGAGAGATCTCATTTGCACTGGTATGGCCACGTGATACGGATGTCGCAAACTTGTCTTCCTAGGCAGTTATTTTCCAAGCCAGTGAGTAAGAGACCAAGGGGTCGGCCTAGAACCAGGTGGCTAGACTACATGGAGAATCTGGGTTCGAGTCACTTGGGTATTACCAGGGAGGACATGTGCCTGATGGCAGAAGATCGCAGTCACTGGAGATCCTCCATAAGGCTGCTGCCCCCGCGATCCTAATGGATAAGCGGGTTTGTAAAGTAAGCAAGTATAAATAGATAAAATACAATAAAGCAAATAATAATAAAAAATAATAAAAATTAATATTATAAAAAAACTTTGGGGGCAGGGGGTGTCTATAATTATACAGATCTCTAGTTAATGCTTACAAATCTACCTATAGTTAAAAACAGTCTATGTAACTTTGATGAGTAGGCATTCCAAATTTTAGGAATAGCTTGAGTGGCATATACAGGGCATTTCACAACTATATGGTCAAACTTTGCATATACATTTTTCAGGCAATTTGAGGCAAGTTTGTCATATTCTGTCCGGAAACGAAGAATTTTAGAGTTATTCCAAAATTCAATAGGGACTATTTTATGTACCTACACATTGACTTCTTCTTTTGGGGGCACATGAAAAATGTCGTTTATGAAACACCAATTGATTCAGAAGAAGATTTAGTTGCTAGAATAATTTTTGCAGCGGGAAATAAGAATTCTTGAAATGCCAGGAATATTTGGAAGAGTGCGTTAGTCAATGGTTCGTCGCCTGGAAGCCTGTAATCAAGTTGCTGGCAGACACTTTGAGCATTTGCTTTAATGAACACATTAATTTTTGAATAGCATTACTGTATATAAATTTGTAATACTCGTATTTTCAATAAACTTTTACAATTAAAAACTAAAAATATCATTAATAACATTAAATTAAAAAAATGTTCAGTATTATTAAATCCGCAGAGTAATACAATTACATTTTGATGTAAAATCAACAGTAACTCGAAAATGGCTTGTTTTTGGACCCATGTTTATCAGACCTTCCTATATTACTTTTTAATTATACATATCTATGCAAAGTTTGACCATATAGTTGTGAAATGCCCAGTATATTATTGTGTCATTATAATAATAATAATAATACCAACACGATAGTAATAATAGAGGTGGATGGCATAAGCATATATACAGGGTCTTTATAATTAAAGTTAATTTTGATATGGCCATAAAAAAAACAAACTACTGGATAAAGAGTGTATGGTCCGTTTTTCTGTAGTTGACTTCATGCATTTTAACTCCGCTTTAAAGCATACTGGCTAAAAGGATAATTCACTTATATGGATAAATTTCTATGCTTAAATTTGTGTTGAACTCCGCTTAAATGGATAAAACATCTCTAAACGCACTGTGGTGTCATTGGCAGACACGTTCTCTCTAGTGTTTCTGGTGATTGGCAGACACATTCTGTGTAATATGCATACTCTTGTATAAAAGCCATTTTTTATCATCTCCCTCTAAGCCAGTGGGCACTGCTGCCTAAAATTGCTGATTGGTCAGTAATATCACTGCATCCACTATACATGTAAAAACTCCGTAAGGGGTCATTCGGAAATTCTGAATCAAAATTCAGTACACTTCGCTGTTCGATTGTCATTTGGTGAAGACTTCCAGCTTCCTTGCAAAAGTAAGTGATTGGTTTTTGTACATGTATAGTGCAATTTTTTTTCTTTTATTGATTTGTTTTTATTTTTTTTAATACACGTACAAATAGCATTTAGTTAGCTTTAGTGTGACATATCCTCTGGAAAATGTAAAACCTTATCTCTATCTGATAGTGTTGAAGTACTTAAATTGTTGGATTGTAATGAAAATCAAGCAAGCGTTGTTGAAAAATTTGGTGTAGGTGTTCCCCTTATGATTCTTAGTAGAACTTACAGGCCTCTCTCTAGAAAAAATTCTGTCCAATCAGCTATTTCAGATTATTTTCCAAAGTTGTAAATATGTAATTTCTTTCCGTTAATTTTAATTTTTATGTATCCGTATTTTATACTGTAAAAGTACATATCGGTTAATGTTGATACTGGATTTTTTTTAACACAAAAACCAATTCTGGATCAAAGGATACTCCGCTTATAAGGATATTTTTTTCTAGTCCCGAGGATATCCTTATAACGAATGTTCGACTGTATTTGGGCTATTATATTTGATATATTGATAGCCTGATCCTCCTTTAGTATTACTCTTAATGTCTCATTATTAGTTCTAATAACTGTCATACCTGTGATCAAGTTGTTTAATTTATTTAACATTATTTTTTGGGTCTCATTAGAATTAATATTCATACCTTCATCCTTCTTTTCATTTGATTTTTTCAATTTTATTTGGGTTTCTAGATCATAGATGTCACACTCTTTCTCCATTAAGTTTTTCACACTATCATTCTCCAATTTAATTTTTATGATCTCCAACTTTTCATTCAAAGTCTCTCGATAACTGCTCTTTTATGTTACGTGTTGCTGATAGACACTCCATTATCGTTCGTTTAAGATCAAAAAATGCCTCGCGTTAAGAACCTCCTCACGTTATTAAGTTTGCAGCCTTCGATCGTCGTATCTGCCATGTCCATTGCTGCTGCCATATAATTGAAGATGAAATAGTTTTGATTTAGGATGGTTGATAAAATTCATATTATATCTTCATTTTTTGCATTGGTGCTATTGTTGATATCTAATCTTTTTAGGATGGATATGGCTTATTGGTTGGGATACTTGTGTAAAGATTGCTTAAATCTAGCAATATCATTTTTGTGCTGGCTTCTATTTTTACATGTCTTATCTTCTGTACAGCTCCCATGGAGTTTCTTACGACATATTTGTCTAATCTAAGTTTACTTCTTAGAATGATTGCCAATTAGCATGCAACTAAATATGTTGGTGCAGGTCTGTTGTTCACTATGGGTCTAATCTGTGCATCTTTCTTAGAAATTTTGTAATTTGTGAGTTATCTAATGGCTTTGAATAGTTCGGATTTTGATTTCTTCAATTCAACTATTATCTCTTACAACATTTGGTTGGGTCCTTTCTCAAGGTTTTAAAGATGTTTTCATTTATGAATTTTGTAACCTTTTCATTGTCTTCTTTTTGTTATATTAAGATTGTGGTATTGCCTTTGTCGGCTTTAACTACTAACGACTGATTGGTTGTTAGTTTCTCTTTTATAGTTTTGACTCTTCTTGCATCTGTATGATTTTTATTATTGGTCACCTTCTTTATAATTTATTTAATTTCCTGTGATTTGTATTCCTATCCTCTTGTTTGAGTGTTAAAATGGCCATCTCCATCTCTACTATCAAGCTTCAGACATCATGTTGCCATCTTATTTTTATTGATTTTATTAGTACGTTACTGATAGTTGCTATGACATTTTGTTTCTTTGTAATTAAAGGGGTGAAATTATTTTATTTTATTGTTTAAGCTTCAATGGTAGTGTTATCGCTGTTTCGTCGTTGCGTGTCAGCAACAAACGCGATTGTTGGGGAGTGGGCATTGTTTTTTCGGAGAGGATTTCTGAGAAGATGATGCCGCACTCCCAGAAAAAATGTTTTGTTACGTATGGGATGTAAAATTAGAAGTGGTATTCTGTCGGTGTTAAGTTTTTTTGTTTTTTTTTTT
>JAHWFO010065174.1:1548654-1569841 GCA_023313115.1 Rhysida immarginata
AAAAAAAAAAAAAAAAAAAAAAAAAATAATAATAATAATAATAATGCACTTCTTGCGATCATGGTAGGCATGTCCTCCTGAGAAGCCTACGAAATGAAAGTCAGAGGTTATTGCTTACCATTATATTAATTCTCTTATAATTATTTATTTTGCCTTAAGCTAATGTTTTGATCCAATTACCAAGTGTAGCTGCTATTTTGTTGGAAATCTGTCCAATTAAGTTTTCGGAACTTTGAGTTCATAATTAGCGAGGTGCTGACCATTTGAACATTTCGGATGGCCCCTGTATCAAGTGTATCAACGGTGTGCTACACAGAAAAGCCATCCTGGACAAAGGCCCCTGGTTTGTGTGTTGTTCGTCAATGGTGAGTGACCTTTTTATTTATGCTGTCCGCATTGACGAGGATGTCATTGTGCTTCAGGTAGTCCGCGATTTCCTGCCTTAGAACAGAAGAATATGTTGCCTGCCCCACGGCATATAAATGCATGATATGGTCATTATGTGAAATTGATGGAAAAATTGCTACAAAGATAATGCGCCATTAGAAGCTCTTAAAACTTTTTGTTTCGAGGAACAGTCGTATAGATACCGTCCAGGGATCTCGTGAATGAGTTGGCTGCTCTAATAATTTAGATAAGTGAAACTGATGACTCAAGCTCGTTTTATGTTGACTGTTAATGAAATGCTGTAACAGAGTTAAGATAAAATAGAAGTTGTCTGAGCAATAAGTCTCCGTGACGATGAGGGGTGCATGCGCAAAAGCACGATAGGATAGATTGATTGCAATGTAAGCAGGTGACAGTGGAGTCCTGAATTTCCTGATTTAATACAGCATGCACAGCGAATTTACATACTAATGTTACAGAGCTGTGGGCCTTGCCATAACATAAGTGATTCAGGTAAACATTATTCAGGAGGGTGTTCTGGAAACTGCTGAGGTCCCGCCAAGAATGGGTCACAGTGTCTCCCCCCCCCCCCTTCCTGTTATAGGGTCTGAAAGGGAACAACAACGTTGGCACAGTGTCAATTATTGGCTGTTATATGGGGGTGCTCAGCGAGTGCAAGGTAAACACCACATACTGTGTAGCCTCCTCAAAGAAACCTGTCATTGCCCTAGTCAAATTAGTAGTGCTGAGCCCACTGCAGCCCTAGTGCCTGCTGGAGTAGATTGTCATTTGAGGATACTGTGAGGTTGCTAGTACTTAATTTTGAAGGTTGCTGATGTGCCTTAAAATGATGTAAATGATAATTAGTAGTTGTTTCCGAGTGGTGAGGGCCTCTCAATCAATTGATTATAAGGTTGGCAGCATTGTCGTTAATGGGAGGTTTTTTTTTGTTTTTTTTATACATATCCGATTAGTAAAGAATAAATTGAGTGTTTTAGTTGTTTTATATAACCTGCGTTTTGTTTGTGTCTTTATTCCTTCAATATAATCGCGCCTGAACCCCTGACTAGTCACCCCCTTTTAGCTTCATTGACGTTGATGTTGACTCCCACAGGTTAGGAGGGTGATCTGTCACAATATATTTATTCGAAGTTATTTCCCTCCACTTACTTGCTGTCAGAACTTTATTCTGCTAGTTTGTCCCTAGATTGACTGGGGTGAAAGAAGGCCCGCATGGGCACAATTAGCACCTCCATCAACCAGGAAGTGACATGAAGTCAAGGCCACCCTTCATATATCAATTGCTCAAGTTTTAAATCTTGTAACATAACTGAAGATGTTTTAAAAACCGAAACTTGTATTAGTAATAAAAATTAACGTTGTGCCAAATTTGAACCCAGTTATCAATAGCATTATTATTCAGTTGAAGAATTATATTAACACTATAAATTAGAACTAGTCTTTTCAAATGGACCATAGGGCCAATGAAAAATAAACCACTTCAGAAGCAATGCTCACCAAAGGTTTACATGCTGAAGTTTCCTTCATTCCTTCCACAATGCTACAACACTTTTTTTTTGTCTCACTGAGTGTTTAAACTGTTTAAAAAAAAAAAATAGATTTTTTTTTCTGCTTATAAATGGTGGAATATGGTTATGGAGGAATATGAGACAGGGATATGAAAATCATTACAAGACAAGAGTTTGAATATACATGATGACTGTGTAGAAAAGTAGATTAAGAAATGTTGTTGTAAAATAAAAAGTTTTTCCCCCAAATGTCTTTGCTGGTTGTTTATTTATTTATTTATTTATATTTTTTTAAATTATAAAACTAGTGCTATTTTCATGACACCCCTCAAATTAAACTATAATGCATTTCTCTGAAATTGTCTAAGATGGAATAATAAGGGGGGAGCAAATTTTGAAGGACCATTTTGCTCCTGGATTACTATACTAAAAGTTTTTCAGCTTTTTGACAGTTTCATGCTATAGAGAGTTCAGGACAATTACTAGTAACCATAAAGTTCTTGCAGTTTTTATGTTGTCATAAAAGGAAGTGATAGAAGATATGCAAATGAGTGTACCGTGTGGTCCAAAATCTGTCAAGGGGGGAGCAGGAAGGTTAGCCTGTATAAATACAGGGCTGTTGGGCATTCACATCGATCACATCTCGTGCGGAAGTGAAGACAAATGGAGGTATTGAAGGAGATGGTTAGGTGTTGTTTGCTTTATGACTTTAAGGTGGGCTTCTCAGCAACAGCAGCAGCATCAAGTCGCCGAATGTGTCTTGCGTTTAGGGATGATGCTGTGAATGAACGCACTGCAAGGTATTGGTTCCCTACGAGCTGCTATCAACTAGCCAAACCATCACTGGAGACCTGTACTCCCAGCAGTTGGAATGTGTGCAACAGGCATTGCAGCAGAAGGAGCCAGCATTGGTGAATCGCAAAGGGGTACTCTTCCTTGATGACGACTGGCTACATGAGGTGCGGGTGGCCAGGGAAACCATAGAGCGGCTTGGCTGAGAAATTTTGTGTCATCCACCTTACTCCCAGATCTTGCTCCAACGAATTATCACCTTTTCCATTCTCTGGACAACCATCTTCGTGGAAAATCCTACACCAATGATACAGATCTGCTAAAGGCACTCACGGACTTCTTTGAGTCCAAGACTGGAAAGTTTTACAGCCAGAGGATTGATCAGCTGGAGACAAGTTGGCAGAAGGTGCTAGATCCCAGTGGGGATTACTTTTGGGACTAGTGATACGCTACTTTTTGTGTACATCATTTTGTTTCCGGAATAAAAACTGCAAGAACTTTTGTGGTTACCTAGTAATTTCCCTTTCTCTCACTCTTTTTATTTATAATGAAGAAAATGACTGGAGTTATTTTAATAAATATTTATTTATATATATATATTTTTTATTTCTTAGATTGCGACAGTTTTATTTGAATTCCAGCACTTTACAATATTTTAAATTCCTGATTCAAATTCCTCTTTTACCTGATGTAAGTCCTAATTTTTTCATACTTTTTACCAATATTAATATAATACCACATTCAAGCATTGTTTTTTACTGTTTATTTTCTGCTTTTGTTATTGCAGAATCCTCCTAATTTCTTGGTTCAAGCTGATCTGAACAGTCACCTCAGCCCTGTTGTAATTCTGCCAGAACAGGCTGATACTCCTGATAATGAAAGTGTAGATATGAGCCTCATTGACACCGTAGGCACAGTTTCATTATATTAAGATCTCTACTTTTTTATTCAAAAGTTAATCTGCTTGTTTCATATGCTGAAGACACTTACAATTATAAGTGTTTAATTTAAATATGCAATTATTTTGAAAAAAATTATTGTAAGATATTTTAAAATTATACCTCCCCATTTACAGTACATGTATTTGAAAGTGTGATGTAAGTCATTTCTCATGTTAGTAAATGTTCAAAACATAACACTGAATTCCTTCCTTTAAGAATATTCTAAGCAATTGAGTTTATATTAACAGTTTTTCATTGTCATAGACCTACCTATGCTCTGTCTCAGTATATGAAAAAAGCTGCAAGGTAATGTGGGAAAGCACATCACTACTTTTTCACCTAGGCAAACACACGCATTTCGATCTCAAACTCGGTTTATCTCAGTTTTTTTGCACTTTACTGTTAAAGCGTAATCTTTTTTATACACTTATTAAAAGTTTCATACTAACCTTAAATTCGTAAATTGAATCGCCTATCTTTAATGTCTATCTATAAAATTGTCACAGTTTGGTGAAACAAGAAGCCTCGCATGAAGCAATAGGGCCACGTGAACAGCCACCGCAGGAAAAGAAATTATATTAAGAAAAAAACAAAACATTTCTTGATATAATTAATTCTCCATATCACCCGTGTAACGTGCACAAAAATAATGCTAAACATTTAGGGAGGAGGAAAAAAAAAAAAAAAAAAACACAAAGAAAAAACCCCAAAAAAACAAACAAACGAACGTCGAGTGCTGAAACATCGACGGATGAAGCAATGCCACGTGTTCTCTAGGTGGCGTTGGATGAAGACTTTTTAAGACTTGCATAAGTTGCTTAGTTCCATGTTTGCTGAATAAAATTTAGTTTTAATTAAAATTCCTTAATTATATTAAGAAAGTCAAAAGTGGCCTTTTAACTTAAGAAAGTTATATTAAAATTAATATAACTTTTATTAAGTTAATATTAAGTTAATATTAAAAGAATTATATTAAAATTCCTTAAGAAAGTTAAAAGTGGCCTATAATAGAATATTAAGAGCAGGATTAAATATAAGCAGATTCCAATCCATCACTCTGATCTGTAACGAAACAAAGCTCTTTACCTTTCAATCAATTTTAAATATGACCAAACTTAAAGAACTAGTTAAAGCTATGACGCATGACTCACACCCAGCGCACTTTATAAAAGGATGGTTAAACCTCTCAAGGGACTGTAGGGCATCTAAACAACTCTTAATTCAGCCTCCCACAGTTAGTTCTAATTTTTCTGACAAGTATTTTCCATGGAATTGCATTAAAATATGGAATGATATGCTTTTGATTCAACGACAAAGCATTTTGAATTGCAGCAGAGATAAATGTCGCAACCATACCTATCATATAAGGACGATTTTAACGAATTACATACTTAACAGCCAAAACCTGAACGACTAACTGTCTTTGTCCTCCTCAGGACGCACAATAATAATAATAATAATAATAATAATAATAATAATATTCACAATGCATAGTTTTGAGTATTTTTGATGATTTAGTGCATTTGCAGAATAAATTGTTAGGCCTGATCGCCGACAATGTGTATATTCCTATAGGCCTAATTCGCCGATGAATTTGCTGCACTTTTGAAATGTTGATTTAACACAGATCCTAATTGAATTTTCCTGCAATTTCTAACACTCTTCTGCTGAAGTAAAAATACTATACTGTTATAAAAGAATTTGTGATACTTAGAAACATCGGATGGAAAATTAATTTTGACAGTGCTAACCAAACGTGAAGAACTCGGACTTGAAGTTAAGAAATTTTTGGTAAAAAAAACAATAAAAAACGATCGGGACAAAATCAAAATTGTAATATAATTACGAGGGCATATTGAAAAGTAATGCCTCCATGGCTGTAACTTTTTTATTTTTTAACCGATTTTCAAAATTCTTTTTGTATCTGATACTTACATTTGTCCTCTATGTAATGCACTATTCACTTTTCGACATAGTCCCATCCCTTTCCACGCATTGCGCCAACACGTGGCTAGTTGGGTGAACCCGTCAGAGAGGAATTCCGGGGTAGTTGTCGACACCAGGACCAAACGGCAGGTTTCACCTCATCGTCAGAACACAACTCATGGCCCTTAAGGTGCTCTTTCCTCTTTGGGAAGTGGTGAAAGTCGCAAGGTGCAAAGTCTTTCATTTTTGAACTGCAATTTTTCATCTTTGAACTGTATGCGCTGCAACCCTCTCTGATGTGTGGCAATCGTGTGCAGATGGGCGTTATCGTGCTGCAGAAGAGGATCCAAAGCTGCCATTCAATCCTCGTGTCGACGACAACTCCGGAATTCTTCTCCGATGGGTTCACCCAACTAGTCCATGCGTTGGTGTAATGCGTGGAAAGGAATGGGGACTATGTTGAAAAGTGAATAGTGCATTACATACAGGACAAATGTAAGTATCAGATACAAAAAGAATTTTGAAATTCGGTTAAAAAATAAAAAAGTTATAGCCATGGAGGCATTACTTTTCAATATGCCCTCGTACATTAATAAATAAGATTATATTACAATAATGACTTTAATTGTATAACTGTGAAAACGTTTATTTTAAAATAAATTTTAAATAACAGTCATCAGAAACTATTTAATTACATATCCTTTGTGTAACTTCTCCTAAAGAAAAAGACCATGAATCTGGAAAACCACGAATCCGGGTGGCTTCTGGTCCTGAGCATTCTGGATTCGTGGTCCCCCACTGTAGGATATATTAAAGTATTTATGTTGTAGACTGTTGGTTTTTTTTCTTCTCCTATCAAACATCTGTCAGAGAAAAATGAATTGCTGGTCTGAATTACTCAAGCACAACCGACTGTGCAATTTTGACTTCTCATATAACAGCATGGACTGATATCCCTTTGAACCAATTCAGGTATCTTTTGGAATCACTGCTCGGAAGAACCCAGGCAGTTTTGCAGGTACATGGGGAGCAGGATCGTATTGGGTGGGGTTCTTAATGAATTGCTAGCTGCATGAAATTCATGTTGATCGCAGTTTAAATTTAACATAGCTTTCCTTCACTATTCGAAGTAGTGCACACCTATGAAATCTGAAATGGCATAAAGCAAAGAACAGTTACCTTTAATTTATATAGGAAGATATCTTTGGGTGTCTCGGATGCAAAAAATTAGTTATCATGCAATTAATACAAACCCCTATAGAAGATTACTATTTATTTATTTATTTTTTTATTTATTTATTTAATGGAATCTCAATACGTCCATCTAGGGCCTGTATGGCCAGAGGCCGACGAGTTGGGTCCCTGGATGAATCTGGATTTGACAACTGCTGTAAAATGGTCGCAGCAGCCGGGGGGTGAAGATCGTGTGTCACTGATGGTCGCCCATCCAGTGACTAGCCATCCTGATTTTGCTAGCTATCAACCATCAGATAATTTCTCTAGATATCAAGAATATGTATACAAATATGCATATTCAAAAAATCATAATTAGAGAAGAATAACTGAAAACCACCAACCTCAACTCTAATCTCAACAAGGCTACCATATCCATCCTCTGATATAGTTGCACCCAGAAATATTTCCAATTTAACCAGCATTTTATTCATTGAAAGTTGTGTTAATGGGCTCTTTATTAAGCACGGTCATCTTGGAGTAATTCATGAAAACACAGAAGTCCATATGAAGCCATTGACAAAGGTGTCAAATACCATCGTATCATAGGCATATCATTGACATGCTAACTATCCATGATGACAACTTGATAGCCTCATTAATATTATGTGACAACTTCAACAGTCTCCATGACAGCATGGAATACATCATGGGGAACCCCATGGTCATATCTGTTTCATGGACCTTACTATCTTCAAAAAATATGAAAACTTTACCATTGATTCAACATCTAGAGAAAAAAACACAAATATCGTCAGTTCCTGCTTCCCAGAATCTAGCAGTTCTACAAATATATTTCACTAGAAGAGCATTCATATATTTGATCAATGGACAAAGATGAAAAATCAAACTGAAGAATTGGAATTGAATGAGGGTTTCCTGCACGTGCTTTTCTTTTCCAGGGCTGGTGGATGTCCGTGGTCGTCCAGAACGTTTCTTGTTGAAGTTGTGAACGGTTCCATCTGCTTCAAATTTATCTCTGATGCGAGCAATGGTCCGGTGCGTTGGTGGCGGTTTATTGAACTCCCTTCTGAACCGTCTTTGCACTTCTGTGGCATTTTCGGTCTTCCAATAACATTTAAGGACAAACTTTCTCTCTTCAAAGCGAAGTTGATCTCCTGCCATTCTGTTACATTAGTTATACCTGAAAAAAACAAAGTGTTAGTACTTTTTTTGAGACACCCTGTAGTTCGTTTGCCTGGATGGAAGGGTTCAGGACGAGGGTGGCTACCCCTTGGCCATGAGAAGAGGAAGAATTGACAAAAAACTGGCCACTTAATAATCAAATTAATTTCAATTTTGACATAATAGGTGATGTTATGAAATGATATTTAGCTGATCACAACCCTTCTATTCTTTATTCATTGATGGTGGATTAGACTCTAGTTGATCATGACTTCTGTAAGACCACCAGAATTTATCTGATCAGTACTTTTTAACTTCTCTTTTACAGGGTGATTGTAAGGATCAGGTTGTAGACTGTTTATTAAAGACTTAGACTGATTTTTTTTTCATCCAGGGGTCAACATGATCAGCATCATTGAGCTTTTTTGAACATTTTGGTCTTTTATTAATAACTGTACCAGCTTATAACATTGTTATAACTTTTTTGGTAACTACCGTAAATTTAAGTTTTATTTAAACTTATGTATTTAAGACCAAACTTTGTCTATAAATTGCCATATTATGGAGGAGGTAGTAGACAGATATTGCAACCGATGTCCTCAAGGCAGTCACAAATTGTGAGAATATTGGAAGGTGCATAGTCCACATCATCTCATCACGCTTGGGGAGCTGCCACAACGTCATAGTGCATATGTACTAGTTTTAAACTGCACTTCATCTTCACCACACTTGAGCACTGCATGAAAACAGCCACTACAAGAGAGGAGGAAAATGTGACAGAAATGTTTTCAATACTTCAAGCTAATAGGAGGATGTTTTATCTTTTTCTGTGGCCATTGCACTGATACAATGATTTTCAAGAAGGCCAAAAAGCATCAGCAAAGCAAGGTGAAGCAATTGTGCATGGATATGGGTGAATAACCATCTGGGAACTCTGTCACTTTGGGGATCACTGCAGTTAGTGCATTCACAATATTGCACAATCACATGTATGTCCAGTGGATGTTAACTTCCTGACAAAAAAAATACAAGTGACTGCCTGTTTGCATCTACAACAGCAGTTTGTTAAGGATAGAGTATTTTCTGGAGTCCATAATGTCGATGAATCATGGCTACATTATTATGACTTGAATGCAAGCAAATCAGTTGCATATGGAGATCAGTTTTATCATGCACACCAAAACAGCCCAAGGCTCATATCAGCAGGCATAATGCTAAGTCATTTCCTATCAATTTCTCTGTGATATATAACAGTTATAACACAATATTATGAGGGTCGGCTTAAAAGTAATGCACAGATGCTCATAACTTGTAAATGAAAAGAGATATGCAAATGAAACAAATAAGTTTATTTATTTATTTATTTATTTATTTATTTATTTATTTATTTACCGGTATTTATTTAATGGGTGAAAAGACTAAATTACATCAATGCCCAACAGGGACCAGTTTGGTCAAAGACCAACGAGGTAGGTCCCTGTGGGCACTAATAGCAGCAAACAATCGAAATAATTACTTAGGTTAATAAAAATACAACAAACATTATTATAAAGAATCGATCAAGATGGACCAACAGAGGCAGAGGGTAATTTCCAATTATACATGAAACAACTTGGCAGGCTTAAGTCAAATAAGATAATCATATAAATTATGATTATACATACATGGTTTGTACAAGTCCTTGAAATCCTTGAGAAGTTTGGAAAACTTTTTTTTCGTTTTCAAGGCCCTTAGAAGTACTTAAAAAGGGAATAGAGTCATTGAAAAGTCCTTGAATTCTTTAAGAAAGAAAAGTGGTAATTCTTCCACATGATTTTTCATGGACCACCTTTTATCTCAACAGACAGAAATGCCAAGAAATAAGTCATCACATCTTTCCCTTACTAGTTTGTGGGAGAATCCCTTCCCCTCCCCTTTCTTGGAAAAAAAATTATATATACAATTCATTTAATGAGTCCTTGAAAAACATTTAGTCCTTGAAAAATCCTTGAATAGTCCTTGAATTTTTTCTTCATAAATGCGTACGAACCATGTACATAAATTATAACAACATAAGACATAATGTAGAATAAAGACTATAGAAATTATAAGCTAAATAAAAAATACAGCCATTAAAATATAACATGATCTATTAATAACTTGTACATTGATAAGCTAATTTGATCAGAAATATACTATTAATCAACAGTAAGATTAAAGAAGTAGCTAAATCTTTGAATAAAATGAAACACAAAAATTTTCAACAAACTGTGGAATAAGGAATTGGGGATCGTCCATAAACCATGTGGTCAAGTTAAAGCAGAGGGGGGGGGGGGTAAGGTAGCACACACGTGGTCTTTTGGGAAATGAATCAAGGGTTCTTGACAAGCAAATCATTTCATCACAGTTCACTTGGTCATAGTCACATTCATATCGTCTCGTACAAATCATCACATTTACACCATGCCAGAATCATTTTGTCATGAGGCGACTTGACACATTCAGGTCATCTTCATCTCGTCTCTAATGTCTGTCTCACTATAAGAAAAAAGCTCCAGGACAGTATGGGAAAGCCACGTTACCAATGGTCATCTCATTCAGATCAATGTGCAGCCAATAAAAAAGAAATAAACCATAGAGGCTAAACTGAAATTGAAAATGCTTCATGTTTTTGAGCAGTACGCGTGCGCAGTTGGAGACTACTTTATGGGGTGAGGATAAAAAAGTAGTAACGTGCTTTCCCACACTGCTTTGCAGCTTTTTTCATATAGTGAGACAGAGTATAGCGGTGATTGTAATTTTCAGGGCTCCTCATGATTTTTAATTTGCATTGCAATAATTACTATCGAAGTCACTTAGCATGTATACATATATAGTAAAGTCTAAAAAATATATACACGTTTATAAAAAGTCAAAAAATATATTAATGTAACCTAGGGCATGTCTAAAAAGTCTGAACGGTTGCCAACAGGTCCCATGGTACGATCGGTCGGCGGCAGTTTGCTTTCGTTTGTTCATTCATGGACAGCGCGGTCGTGAGCATTTTGCTTCAAAATAGTGTCACAGCAAGGTTCCTCATCATTTAAATTAGTAGGATTTAAAATTGTGTACATACATAAATTTTCTTCACCCGTCTTTTCTTTTTCGTATTCATTCCTTGTTTCTTGATGCTGCCTAATATGTATTTCGCCATCTCCTTTCTCCAAAATATATTTACTAAATATCGGGCACTCGAACACTTGAATTTTCTTCTTTCGTTCGCCATTTTGACTCTACTCACCGAGGCAGCCGACCGGCATTGGACTCTGGTCGCATTATGAAAACGTTCATCGCGACCAGTCGTTCTTTATGAATCGAGGGTCGTTCTCACTTCTCAACCATGACCTTTCTGGTAAGGGTGACCCTAAAGTAGCCATGCTACAACCAGCATAGCTCACAGAATCCCTGAAGCACCCAAACCCCTGACCCACGGTAAGGGGGCATCCACTCAGGGGAGGGTCGTTCGAATCGGGAGAAAATTTAAAATGAATAAAGCCAACTACATATGCCTTCATCGTTCCTGCATCAATCGGACATAGTCAAAATTTTAAGTCAGTCACTGGTGGCTCCAAAACGAGCTTTGAGACGGGCTTTGACCGGTCACGACCTATCAGACTTATTTAGGCGCACCAATGTTCTCAATTATTCAGGTTAAATAGAATCTAAAATCTATTATTTTCGATCTCATCTCCTTGATCTTTCGCGACTAGACGTGAGAATTATCTCTATCTTCTAGCGTGGCTTATACTGGTAGAACTTTCTGTATCTTCTCATGCAGAATTATTTCCTCAGCCAGATGACATGAATTCATAAAGTTGCCGAATAGTGTTCTGAGGCAATAATCTCAATTGGTGGGCTATTTACTCATTGTTGTGGGAAACTTGAGGAATCTATCTATTCTAGGAGAATGAATTAATGAGCATTGATGTTTATTTTTGGGTACATTTTATGGCTCCATGTATAAGGATTTCAATTCATTTTATGGACAACTCAATTTATCGACACGGAAATAAAGTTTCGGCTTCATTTAAAGTAGGTATCAGGTAACCAATTTAATTGTTAATTAAAAAGGATTCATTGTTTTTTATTGTAGGATATGTCTCCTCTTGTAACAGCGAGCCTTCATCACATGCCATTGCATGATACTCCTTCATCCATCCCTGATGAACTTGTTTTCTGGCACCAAATGCATTTGATAATCACATGGGGTCATCTGTCAGTTATCGGGTGAAAATAATTCTGTCACTGCAAACTGCGGTAGAAGATTACGTCTAGTCTCGGGAGAATACGGGGAGGGGCCAAAATTAATAGGAGATTTTAGATTCTATTTGCGCCTGAAAAAATTGAGAAAAAATGCTTTATTTTATTTGGACGGTTAATGCTCTTGCAAAAACTTGTTCTACATGATTGTACTGCATAAAAGGTGAAGGGAAAAAGTTATGCTCTTGCAGTGATCTGAACCTGCATCTCTTTGCCTAAAATGCAAAGCGTTTACCAATACGCCAGTCTTACCATTATGAAAAAAAAGACAAATACTACTTTGTCTTATACATTTAATCCAATTTTGTTTTGTCAAATTTCTAAAAACTAAGGCCCCACACAGTCCTGTGAAAAGAATGGACCAATATCTTGTGGGAAAGAATGGGCCAATACCTTCAGCACAGACAGCATTTTGCCTTACTATAACGTGGGGTTAGTTGGACCCAAAAAAGCAAGCTCTTTTAGACATTTCTTAATAATGATATACTTAATAATTATGCTGTTAACATAATTTATATGAATTTTGTGGCATTTGTTTTTGGACCTTAAGTGTGTTTTGAACTGAAATTAAAATTTTTTTATATGTATAATAGATTAATAAAATTTTATCTCATTTTTCAATGAAATAACCAATTACAATGTGCAAATGGGCTCAAGTAAGTCCTAGGATCTGGAAATATAAAACTTAATTTCATTTTTCAATGAAATTGGTATATTTCTGTTATAAGATTGTTTTTATATTTGGTCATTAAATTTGAAATGTATCAAATTTCCTGATCTTGAATGAAATATTTTTAAACTTTTTATATCTTTTCAACTAATCCTTAGAAGTCCTAAAACAATGTTTTAATTTGGGACCAAGTAACCCCCCCCCCTCAGGTCCAAGTAGCCCCAAGTTATTTCAAGTGTAACCATAACATGTTGTATTGTAAGTATAAAAATAAATGTGATGAATAAATTGGGGACAAATTGAATGTGATGAGATGAATGTGTGAAGTCGACTGAGTGAAAAAACGATCTTGGGATGAAGTGAATGTGACCAAAAGTGACTATGATGAAATGAAGTGATGACCAGGAGTCCTCTTTATTACTTTGAAAATTGAGGGGGGGTGAGCCAATAACCATGTGGTTTTTAGGGGGGTTAAGATTTTCCACATCGTAGCCACAGAGGGGAGGGTAAAAATTGCTATTTTTTTGGCCACGTGGTTTATGGAAAATCCTTTGAGGAAGAATTTCCAAAGGTAGACACGCCCAACATTTAACACCAATATGTGAAATTCATGTACTGCGGTAATTTAGCTTAGATAATGGTGGGCGTATCTCGGCTGCAATCCGAGTAGAATAATTATGCCCATATTGATTCTGAATAATAATTATAGGCGTAGATATAGAAGTAATAATGAATTAACGATTTTATAAATAAATGTACATATAAGCAAAAAATACAGGGTGTCCATAAAAGGTTTGACACATTTTTTCTGTGTATTACCAAAAAACTAATAAAGATAACAGAAACAGATTTCAATATATGAAACTATAAAAGTTTTATAAAACCAAGTTAGTAGACCCCAACGTGTGTTCCTTGGGTTACACGGAGGATATCCAGCCGATAATCAATTTCTTGCCATGTTCTTTTGAGCATATCGACATCCACCTTGTTAATAGCAACCGTGATTCACTTCAGTTCCTACACTCTAGCACCGAAATTGTGAAACAAAAAGTCTAGAGAGGTTAAAAGATGTGGTAGATCCCAAAGGGATATTTAGTAAGGGTATTGTCTTCTATGGCAGCAGTTGGTAGGAATTTTTGTTATCTTCACAGAACGTTGCGAGCGTTGATGTCGCTACTTAAGAAGGGAAAGGTGAAATGGTGTCCATTGTTGTCCGTTTTTCACATAACAATGAGTTGCCAAATGCTCACGCCTGACACGTTTATGACCACAGGCTCTACCACTTTCATTTTCGTGCACATTGTTTGTGTTCGGTAAATTTTATTTGCAAATTTTGCTGATGATTACAGTAATTTGTTTTATTTCTTTGTGTGTTTACTACAGGAAGGCAATCCAGTCGTGATGTCCTTAGCACCAAGCAGTTATGCCCTAATTTTCTTAACCTGTATTACAAAAAATTGCCGGTTTTTACTAAATTGAAATGTATTGAAAATGGCATTTTTGTTCTCTAATATTCAAGAAAGAATATGCTTTTGCTTTCCATAAATTAATTAATGGAAAACGAGCTTATTTTCTTTCCTATTTCATCCATAATTTAAATATCTGGGGTTAGGCATGTAAAAGCCTCACAGACCATTCTTTATTTACTTTTAATAATAATAATAAAAAAAAAAAGTTAATAAAATAAAATAAAACTTAAAACATTTTTAAAATTACAAACATTTTTATGGTTCCTATCTCCTTTTAACACTAACAAAGGGTTAATTGTTTTAACCCTTTTACTCCACATGTTAAAGCGTTTCTTGTGCATTTAATGATTGCGTCATGTTTCCAAGGAAATTAAAGAGCCAATCGGTGACATCAGCGCTCGCACCGTTCTGTGAAAAAAACAAAAATTCCTACAAGCCTACTTGTATGGGAGACGACACCCCTTATTATATATCCCTTTGGGTAGATTCCCAGAATATGACTCAGTAACAAAGAGAAGAGTCGATCCAAGAGAAATAAAGAAGCATTAAATATTGGAAGGAAGATACTGTTACCTGGAGATCATGCCTATAAGTTTATATAGTTTCTTATTAAGTTTTGACGAGAGAGCATCAATATGTGAATTAAATGTTAAGTCATATGAAAAAGTAAGACTTGAATACGGTAGTAGTTGTAGAACACAATTATCGTAATAAACTAATAGCACTTGAGGGATATTACGCTTGTTACGATGATGAAATAAATTAGTTTTATCAACATTGGCAATAGAGAGGTCTCAGCATCCCTAGACTTACATTAAGGGATGATAATAACTGAGAGACATCAGGATTAGAAACTAGAAGAGTAACATTGTCTGTGTAGAAAATAGTTCTAATAGAAGGGAAAATCAATGGAAGATTGTTAATAAATAAATTAAAAAGTATGGGAGAAAGTGTCGAACTTTGTGACACCAAGGTTTCTAGTTAAGATTGCCGATGAAATGCCCCAATAGGTTAAGTAATAGCATCTGTTGGATAGTAAATTAGAAAGCCATTCAGCTGCAACATATCAAAACATAACCCAAACTTTTGCTGTCATGTTCCCTTGTGCTTTTAACGATAACTCAACATTTTCATTAATGCTTAAAAAAATGCATTACTTATTAACAAATGCGAATGCTCCATACTTTCAAGAAGAATTGTTAACAGATATAAAATCATCGTGCTATACTTTAAATTTTGATGAAACTACAAATGCAGAAGGACAAAAAAAGGAAAAAACATTTATTCTTTCTGTCACTTTTGTCACTATTTTCATCCTTGTTAATTACTTTTTAGTCACTATTTCAAGTTTATTAGTCACCTTTCTCACTTATTCGTGTGTGCGTGCTCCAAGGTCTGAAAATGGGAAAACTGACTTAAAAATATAACTGCACATAAGTTGTTCAATTTTTAAAAAGTGAACAAAATAAAATAGACAAAAACTCTCATGGTCAATGAGAGAACAAGAGAGCAGTAAACACGACCTACTTAATCTCAAACTTTATTTTTTATTCAGTGTCAAATCTCCTATAATGGACACTCTCCATAGCAGACACCTCAAAGCAGTGTAACAAAAAAAAATTCAATTTACACAATGATTAAATACCTTCTGGATAATGTACACTCTTAACAATGGACATGGAGAGTTATTTTCAAGGCCATTCCACAGTAGCAAGACCTCTCACAACAGATTGGGATAAACTATTTTAAATTCCGGGCATGTCTAAAAAGTAAAACCATGGATTTTGATATCAAGTGATTTAAAAGACCGATTTTCATCCAAACAAGCCCGGGCTCGGACTTTTTCAACAACAAGGGTTTGGCCTGAAGCCATTCAAATCCATATCTTGCATATTTATTGAATTAAGCAATCACCATATTTCATATATAATGTGACCCTACAGAAAACATGTAAAAATATTCGTGTATATTATGATCCTTAAGTTTTGACTTATTGCAGATATATGACGATGCTGATAGAGACTTTGGTATTGAATTCACCTGATTAGACTTTATTTAATTCTTGTAGTGCTGTCACCAATCCACATTGACCAGTAATAGAATTCTGAGCAGCAGTTTTGACCAACAGAATTGTGAATGTTTGAACACCCTTGTACGTGATACAACAAAAAAAAAAAAAATTTTTTTTTTTAAATATTCACCAGTGCCGCTGGCAAGCAAAAATAAGTTGGCCCCGGCGCCATGCTGCCCCTTGCCCCGCCACGCTGCCCCTTGCCCCGCCACGCTGCCCCTTGCCCCGCCACGCTGCCCCTTGCCCCGCCATGCTGCCCCTCGGCGCTGCACAAACGCAAGAAACTGAAACCAATAAATGCCAACAATGTGCGTCTTAAGTATTCATTGGAGCTTATCATTGTGGCGTGAGTGATTTAAAGCCTAAACATTTTAATCAAACTGCTACGTACGTTCATTTAAAATATTAACTGCATCAGTTTAGTTGGTAGCCGTGACGAGCTGTTTATCGTGTTACTCCTTGTGCTTTTTTTTATTCTCCGTGCTGACAAGCCGAGCCTTTTGTATTCGAGTGTGGTGGTTTCCTGTGATCGCTTTACTGTCAAAACAAACAGCTTCATCCGCACGAAGAAATATTTCTCAAAAAGCTTTCATGTTTAAATTAGCATTAATAAAATGTTGAGGGATAATACAGATCAACTCTATAAGGTATCTGTATCTTAATGCAATCATTATTCGCAATTTTATCCTGCAAAAATGGTGCATAAATTGTTGAAAAATATACTTTAAAAACTATTGAGGGCTGTACCACAAGATGATGTCTTTTCGTGGCATCACAAATTAAGGAAGAGATTAGCCTAAAAGAAATTAGAAGGCCTTAACATGCCCTAATCGCATACAGATTCCGAATTAGCATTATGCCTTAAAAATATAAATGTAGGTCACTGAAATGCCCATGTACTTTTATTAACTTAGCAAGAATTTAGCTGCATTCAGTGCCCTTCAGACGTTTAGTGCCCCTTTCAGACATTTAGTGCCCCATTGCCTTCGAGCGCACCATGCTGTCCTTTGTTTCTGTAGCCATCACTGTTCACAGATTATTTAATTTTGAACAAAGACAAGATAATATTTTATATACAGTGAAAGCCTTTAAATTTATTTTATATGTATATATCAATGCTTCTTTAAATGTTCGGAGTCTACACCAGTTATAATTTTACAAATACAATTCCAGTTTCCTTTTAAAATCGTTTATTTCAGAATTCCTTAAAGCTATAAATCTGCGGTTTTACCCGGCATTGCTCAGGCTCTTTTTTGATGAAATGTTGCAATTTCTGTGTGTAAATATTCAGAAAAAAAGTTCACATGAAAGCAGCTTAGAATTTTTTTTGAAAAAATTTATGTTTTTGATTCTGCTAAAGGGCCGTATTTGGAGATTCCATCCATTGGGAGCTTTTTAAAAGAAATTGTACCGATATACACTGCTTGGCAATGAAATTGCCCCACCCACAAGGAGTTATCTGAATGAGCCAAAAGTAGGTATACAGCAAGAGATACATCTGAGCACACCTTTATTACGTTATGGAGCCAAGACGTGCACTCGTTTGTACAGTATCCCAACGGAAAGCGGCATCAGTAGGTTGTGGCACCACCTCAGGTGGTGATGCATTGTTCCAGCCGTAGGTGTAGGTAATCATACAAGTGGCGAATGTCATCTTGGGTACGTCTGTCCATGGAGATTCCGGGGTGATCGTAAATGACGTCCCACCATTCCCACACGTGCTCAATTGGCGATAGGTCTCGGGACCTCGCAGGCCATGGCAAGTAGTTGACATAATTCAGACATGCCATTCTCATGTTTGCCGTGTGCGGTGTGGTGTTATTCTGCTGAAAGACTGCGCCGGGTATGGTGTGCAGAAAGGGCAGTAATACGGGCTGCAGAATCTCTGACGTACCGTGCTGCTGTCAGGGTGCCTTGGATGGTGACTAAAGGCGTTCTGGTATTGTAGCCGATGGCACCCCAGACAATGATCCCAGGTGTTGGTTCACAATGGCGATACCGGATGCATTGTTCATTGGCACGTTCCAATGGTCTGCGCCACACCCATCCATGTCAGTCGTCGGTGTCCAAACAAAAGCGGGATTAGTCACTGAAGACCACCGGGCGCCATTCCATTTGCCAGCCCACTCGTTCACAACACCATTGCAGTCGTATCCCGCGGTGCTCAGGTGTCAAAGGAAGACACAACAATGGACGCCTGGCAGACATTGTCGTGGCGTGTAACCGGCGTGCTATTGTCGCTGTTGACAACATTCACTGAGCAGTACCGGGAATAGTGATGTTGTCGAGCAGTTTCCGTAGGGTGATGGTTCTGTCCACTAGTGCTGTTCGCAGTATCCGCCTATCGGTACGAGCTGACGTGAATCTCCGGGCCCCAGAGCCTGGTCTTCTGGCATGTGTGCTTTCCTCTCGCCATTGCCTCCAACATCGGCCTATCGTCCATGCGTCTCGCGACACATGAACATCACTCCATTTGGTTGACCATCCAGCCTCGGAGAGGCCAATAATCCGACCTCGTTCAAAGTCCGTTAATTGCGTGAATGGTTGTTGTTGTTTTCGTCGCGGCATTGAGACCGCTGTGCGGATTACAGTACTGTACGTTCACAAGGCAGTTGCTTCCTCCCTACTGCATGGAACGTCTCACACAGGTGTTAACTGATGAGCCTATACAGGCACCCAGATATCCTGTATCAGCCCAAATGGTTATGTCTCTTGAGCATGCGTCTAATCATTTACTAGTCAGAGGTAGACGACCCCCCCCCCCGGTAAAATATATAGAGATGGTGTGAGATAACTCCTTGTTGGTGGGGCAATTTCATGGCAAAGCAGTGTACGCGTGTTCACACGTTGGTATTGTTCATCTTATCTTACTGGCAGTGATACTTATCAGTAACTTACCTTAATTCGATATACTCTATTGACAAATGTCTGGCCGTTTAATCAAAATCATATAGTGGTTCAATGTTGTCTGTCTTATTTTTATTTATGCAGCAATACTCTCTTCTCTTTTGAGATTTACAACTGATAATTATAATTTCTTATCCACTAATAATGCTCTCAGTAACAAATCTAACTGTCATCTATTAAAAAACCTCCTTCCGCTTTGGCATAACTTCTAGAAAAAAGAAAAATCAATGCTTTAATGAATATGAAATCTAATATTCTTTATTTACAATGCGCTGATAAAATTGGAAAATTGACAAAATGTAAATGCTTATATTTAAAGAAAGGACAGATTAAAGGATTTTCGGTGAAGGAAATTAACACAAGTACTGATCATTAAGTGACATTAAATAAGGGATTGATTAAATACGCGCGCATGAATTTTAGTCTAAGTAGTCTAAGCGTTTCACTTAAAACTAGAGGTCAGACCTTGAATAGATTGATGAGGGATAATTGCTGAGCAACGAATCAATGCTGTCTGTTACACCTAGTTTAGTTATGCAAATGAGAGTTCTTACAGCTTCACCTGCGATAAGAGCTCTTTCTTTGTCACTCATTCATCCTACAATGATGTAGCCGATACACTTCACTTTCACTCACTTATGCACACTCTTGAAGCACAAACAGTCTCTTCTGCTCAGATGACCGACATTGACAAACCGATGACCGTTGGCTTCGTTCTGGACTCAAGTCGATCTCCACCGAATGCTCTGCACCCACAGATATTGCATACACCTTTTTTTTTGCATCACTGTTTGCTCACGCATAACTTCAGTCTGTTAGCTTTTCTCTCACTGACGTTTGCTCATTAGCATAATCGCATCTGCTCCCGCGTCGTAACTGTATTCTTCCGTTGTATGCATGAATGTTGATCTTAATCATTCAGCCTTCATGTTGACAGTTACTTAAACACTAACTCTAAGATCAATCCCAAAAATTTGCATAGTTGCATGTAAATTAGTAGAGCTAAATTTTTCTGCTTCTGCTCATGTTGATTGCTGTCGCCGTTCTTTTTTTGTTTTTCACTCTTGACCCACTCGGCATTCGCTCTTACCCTCCCCCTTTCATTATGCACATAAAACCATCCCAACAATGAAAAGGAATGGAAGAGTGATAGACAGTCAAACTGGAAAGAGATTCTTAAGCTCTAAGCACATAAAACATCCCCAACAATGAAAAGGAATGAAAGAGTGATAGATAGTAAAAGTGGAAAGAGATTCTTGAGCTCAAAAATAAAGCTATTATTGAAGGGGAAAAAAATGCACACTTTATTTAACTCATTAATTAACTCATTATTACAGCTTTTTGCAATCGATAAAATGTAGTTTTCAATTGGTAAAATGTAATTTGCAATTGAAAAAATAATCTTTTCAGTTGAAAAAATGTAGTTTTCAAATGAAAAAATGTGGTTTTCAAAATAGAAAATAAATAGAAAAAAATTCATAAAATATAAGTCAAAGAAACAAAATAATTTACATAATAAAATAAAGAAAGCGTCCCAGTTAGCCCTAAAGTTCTAGATTAGGAGCTTTAGGCTAAGGTCAAAAACCCTCACCGGTGAGAGAATGATGACGTAATTTCTCACTGGGCTAACCGTCTTTTTCTCGGTGAGGACAGTGAGACTAACCGGTTAGGCATAGCAGCACTAACTGGCGTTTCTCAAGGTGCAGGCGGAATATCAATTATATAAATTATAATTTTCTTACAGCCAGAAATTGCATCACACATATCGTGTAAAAGAACCAAACTTCCTGTTTCATGAAACTCTGGCCTCACTCTGCGAACTGTTTGCACTAGACGATCCAAAGCAACTTCATACGAGT
>JAHWFO010065174.1:1579841-1671652 GCA_023313115.1 Rhysida immarginata
ATATTCTAACTCTGCAGAACAATAATTAACCAGTCACATACATTTTCTTTCATAAATTATTATGAAATTCACTTGTTAAAGCTATTGTCGGCGATTTTTTTCAGCTGGCCCACTCCACTCCAAGGTGTTGTGATGTCATAGAATGCTCTATCGCGCTATTGGTCAGCATTTCGTTGATAGAACCATGGCTGCCGCTGATGAAATAAAAGTTATACTCGCTCATTAAAATCAAATTACTATAATTATTTACACATTAAATTAATAAATTTATAAAAGTTTCATTAAATATAAGAAAATAATTTAGAAGGTTATATAAATAATGTAACTGGTGTCTAAATTACTATTTAAGATACTGTGGAACGCTAAAACGAAGTAGTTCGATCTTTTTGTAGACCCTAGAAGTTTGCGGCCTAAAGTGAATTGCGGCCTTTAAAGAGTTATTTTTTCATTCCGTCGTCAAATTTGCGGCTGCGGCCTAAAGTGAATGCGGCCAATATTCGAAAAAATACGGTAATTATGAAAGATCACAAGTTTAAAATTCAATATTCTTCACGGCAGAAAAAAAATCACAATAGATAACATTTTTTTATAAAATAAAATGTTTAAAATATAATCTTCTATGTAATCAAGAAAAGGATTCAAAATAAAAATATTTTCAAATATATAAGTAATTAGTGAAAAATGGAAAAATATCACTTTAGAAGTGAGTGGTTGAAAGAGACTGACAAGTTAATTTTCTTTGATGCGCTTTTCTTATCCAGTGTTCACAGGAGAGAGGAAGCCTGGTCCAAATGGGCAAAAAAAAAAAAAAAAAAAAAGAAAAAAAAATACCAAATTTTTTTTTTTTTTTTTTTGTATTGTATGTAGAGAACCAGTTAATGTTGCAGTGTTCACATGTACAACAGCTTAACACTACTGTGTTGTAAAAAGCACATTAACAATATCAAAGTGAAATTTGATGAATTACAATATCATCCAATTCTTGACTGCAGTTGATTCACTGCCGCTCCAAAGAGGATTTTTCACAAGAGTGTCAAACTTGCAAGATGTTCTTAATGAGAAAACAACGACACTGCTTTCAATTCTTTGACAGTTGTTTTTTTTTTCTTTTTGTTATGGGACAGGTTATTATTTGCATTGGTGTTAATTTCAGGTTTCTATAAATAAAGTAGTAATTTCAGTTTGTATTTTATTGAATAAACACTATAGTAGTGTCACATAATCTCAAATGTTACCTTTCCCAACTTATTAGGCTGAAAAGGTGAAATTATGTTTCTCTTAGTAATGTTTGTTAATTAATTGTTTAAAAAATACTAATTCAAATGCAGTTTGAAAAAAGACATGATGAGTTTATAAACAAAAAGTATGTCAATTTAAACTTTAAAATGTCTTTCTTATTATGCAACAGATTGCACCGAGTTACTTAACATGGTGAACAGATTGGTAATCAATTGGTATATGTATTTTAAGGATTGTTTGTTTTTGAAATTACTTACATTTGATCATTTGATGTTTTTTTTTTTATTTTGTTTTTTTATGATTTAGTCTAACACTGATCTCTTGGGAATGGGTGATTCTTTTCACAGAAATGGATCAGAAGCTTCTGATCAGTATTCTGAAAAGTAAATAAAAGTTTTTGAGCTGTTAAAAAATATAAAATTGATTTGATTGACACTAAGTTAATTAAATATAACTTCTTTATTTTTCTAAAAGGGATAAACTCATTGACCAGTTACTTCATGAAATTGAGGAATTGAAAATGGAAATTCGTCGTATGCAAATTGAAGACCAGCGAACAATTGATGATCTCAGAAGACAAATATTTGCTTTGGAATCCCAGATAGCTGAACAACAGATAGAAATAGATGAAAAAACTGAAGTAAAATTCTGAGATAGTATTAAAATTTTATTATATCATATTGAGCATCTTCAGGATTTCACAGCTTGCCATACAATTTTTTTCCTAGGAAATTAAATCCCTACAGTTAAAAGCAAACGAAGAAACTAGTCAACAGGATGAAGTAGACAGCAAATTAGCTGAAAGTGAAAGTGAGCTTATTTCTTATCCTTAGCAATAAGATTTTTACTTTCTTGTTTTTTTTGTTTTTTTTTGTTTTGTTTTTTTTATAAAGATCTGAAGAAACGCTTTTTTAAAAAAGGTCTGAGCAGATGTTTTACACCGAAGTAACAAAATGAATTATGATTATACATTTATCATATTTACTTCTTACCAAAACAATGAAAAGCCATTTCTGAATTAAAATTTTTGATTCTAAACAAACCTCGATAAAATATAAATGATAATTAAGAAACATCAGTGATAAACATTCATAGAAAAAAGTGTACCCACTGCTGTTTAAATTAAAGTTAAAAGTTCACCGTTTCTGAATAGGAACAGTTAAATAATTCTTTCAGGTTGTTAGTATTTAATAATTAAATTTTTCTTACGGTCTTGATTCTTCATTTAATTTCAGAAATCACAGCATTATTTTAAAAACTTCATTTGTCCTCTTAATGCCAATATTCATAGGCTGATGAAAAATATTGTTCAGTTTATTAAATAAGAAAGAATGTGATAAGATCTCTAAAGATGTTTAATTTTCATACAAATCATTGAAAAAAACCAACAAACTCTTCCTAATTAAGAGCTCTTTTAAGTTTGTTGAAAAAGTTTATTAATGAAATCTATGCATCTGTGCACACTTGTCAGAAAAAAATTTTTGATTTTTGAAAATCCGACTTTGGATTTTATAAAATTATCAAAAAGTAGAATAGGAATGCCTCAAAGATTGACCCTTTATCTCTTTGTGTCTTCTTCAATAAAATTTAGTTCAGAACTATAAATAATCTTAGATTATCAAATTGATTTTATTGATGAAAACAAGATAGAAGGTTGGTCTTTAAGACATTCCTACTCTACTTTTTGATCTTTCAGAATGCAAAATCAGAATTTCAAAAATCTAAATTTTTGGAGATGCAGACACACACAAAAAACTATTTTAAAAACTTGGATGATGAAATTAGGCGAAAACCTAATTGGATTTATTACAAAAGCTAACTACTGTTGGTGAATTATTACCAGTTTGCAGTATGCAAATAAAAAATGCACTTGGCAGAATAAAAAATGTGCTTGTTTATCTTTTTATCCACATTTTATTCCCTTTTAATCTCCCATGTTTTAACACTATTTAAGCTTGCTGAATGTCTCCTCAATTGGATTTTAAAATTCCACATAGGAATTTGCAAAAATTTACAAGAATTTCCAGTTTCCTTTGTTTTTTTATTATTAATCTTGAACACTCCGAAAGGAGTAAAAAAAAAGTTCACTTAAAAATCATACAAACAAACATACATTCAAAATTAAAACTTGGCAGGAAAAAGGCAGAGAAATCCAATTAAGAATTATTAAAAAAAGTTATTCACGTGGCACTTAAAACGAGTGCACGTTGTCATATATTTATAGGAAGTACACACAAAAACAGTTGAACATATATGGTATGGAAAATCATTCCACATGGCTACAGCACTATAAGGAAAATGTTTAGCTTTAAAGGCAGTCATCTTGTCAGGCACCACAAATAGAAAACGCCGGGATTGGCGAACACTCTCTTCCGAACTAAACCACGTTTTGATAAACGCCACTGGATGGTTTTCGTTACAAAGGGCATCAGCCACCTCAGCATTAAGGACGACCTTACCAATAGTAGAAAAAGTCGGCACGTTAAAACGGAAACACAGAATCAAGTTTATTTAATTTTATTTACAGGCTATCCGAAGTAATTTACAGGCTTTTAGCCTCTTTTGGTTGGTAATGGGGTCAGATGACCAAAAAAGGGCCCCGTAAGCGAGTCTTGGCACAATAACAGATAGTAAATATTGACGAATTTGCGAAGTAGTTAAAAGGGATCTAATTCGCTTTACCAAAAAGTTATTGCGATTTAAAGAAGTTATAAGCTGGTCGATAAGATCATTAAAGTGGAGTAGGGGATCGATATTTATGCCCAAGATCTTAAGGGGAGTTATATTGCTCGCTCCTTTATGGACACATAATTTTTGTCTTGGCCTGATTCAAGCAAAGGCCTCTACTTATATACCATTTAGACAAAGTGTCTAAATCTTATCGAAGTAATTTCATAATATCATCATGATCTCGAGGCAGATAAGAAGCAAAGAGAAAATTATCGTCAACATAGCTCACAATTTTTAAATTAAAGTGAAGACGGAAAAGCGAGGCGGTTGACACTGCAAAAAAGAGAGGGCCAAGACCCGAACCCTGAACAATGCCACGCTTAGAGTTTTTCCAATCAATTGATCAAAACTTATAATGTTCATTCTGGCTTGGAAGTAATCCTGCAGTAATCGATGTAATTTTCTGATACTCCAAGGGACTTAAGATCATATAACAGTTGCACTCGAGATATTGTGTTGAAAGCCTTGGAGATATTGGTTTGGGCAATGATAAAATGTTGTCCATTATCATATGCAGCACAGGCTTTTACAAAAATATCTACGAGGGTCCATATGACCTTGCAACCAGGCCTACTCCCCCGCTGCTGCTCTGGTATTTTCGACCATATAAAATCAGTGAGGCAGTTAAATATCACTTTTTCAACAGTTTTGGCCAGAGGGGACAAAACAGAAATCGGACGATAATTAGCAATGAGTAAAGGATCTCCAGTTTTAAAAATAGGGTTAATTTTAACGATTTTTAGAGCTGTAGGAAACTTCTTCTTTTTTACAATCATCATGCACAACCAATAAACCATCCAGTGACCGGTACCATTAAGATTTTGTAATAGGCAGTCAGTAGTAGTTAACTGATAGCATGGGCCTTTTAATTTAACTTCTTTTTTCAGGTAGATCAACTTTCTTCCATAAGGAACACACGGATCAGGAGACATCTCAGTACACCTAGAGGCATGTTCAATTATTTTTGACGGTTCGGAAATATTGGTGGGGTTGTTAACTCAATCCAGATAATTTTCCTCCTCCTCAATGGGCAATTTAGGTTTATCGGTAGAACAAGTTAAACGTAATAGTCGCCAAATTTGGTTCGATTTTGCATGATGAAGAACATGCTCTCTCTTAGCTTTCCTGGTAGCTTTTTTGAAAGCTTGATTCGCTTGTTTATAACCCTGACGGGCCTGAGCCAAGCAACTGTGATAGGCCATCGGCTTCTTCTTCCATATAACAAGTAAATCATTGCTCCACTATTTGTTGCACTTATTGTTGATCTTATAGCTTTTTCTAAAAGCAAAGCCAGTGGCCACTGCTGCATTTGTCACTAATATGTTAAACTTATGTAGTAACAGATTAACATCTTCTATTTTACTAAATTCGTCTAAGTTAAGAAGGTCCAAATTTTTGTGGAAATCTTCCCTCTTAAAATTGTTATAATTCGGGAAGAGTCTCAACAAAGGTGTGGTGACCAGTGGACAAACCTCAGGAAGCAAGATTGAGACCACAATGACCAAGTAGTCACATTTGGGTACCAAAGTCAATATAGGCTCACTATATTTAAAACTTGCAGGAATGTATATGTGGTCAAACAATGAGGCTGTAGAGTTAGTAATTTTTGTGGGGGTGGTTATGTTTACATCAAACTATTATAGCTTCACATGACGTCAGTAGATAATGCAGTGGACATCCCAGCTATAGTCACTTTCTTGTTGCATGGCATATCTGGCATCACTGTGATGATAATTTGAGATCAGAGACCAGCAGCATTTGCAGAGAAGGATAGCATAAACATATAATCTTTCATAACCTCCCTTCCCCCATCTCTCTCAGATAGAAAACATTTCTCAGATATGAAATACTAGGTGATCCAAAAGTCAGTAGACTTTTTAAAACCTTATAATTATTAAACTATTTACAATAAAATGATGCGGTTTGCACAGAAATGCTCAGAAACACGGGAGATTTTTGTTTATAATGAAAACTATTTTTTTTATATTAGTTACATTTTTGACAAAAGGTGGCATTGGAGTTTTAAATTAGTTTTAAATTCAGTTTCTTGAATCTTTGAAAATCACTTGTGTCGAAGCGTTTCTTAAAACATCATCAAAATAACATCCTTAGAGCTAAGATAATGCGCAATTAACTCATCTTATTTCACGCATGATAAGATCGTATTCTACATGAAACTACAGCGCCACCTTTTGGTCAAAAATGTAACTAATATAAAAAAAAATTATTTTTTTTCATTATAAACAAAAATAAACAAAAATCCCCCGTGTTTCTGAGCATTTCTGTGCAAACCGCATTGTCTTATTGTAAATAGTTTAATAATTATAAGGTTTTAAAAAGTCTACTGACTTTTGGATTCCTCAAAGAGATATGAAATTGGTAGTGCCATCAGTCTCCTTGATTAATCTACAACTTGGGAAATAAGCATTGAGATATTTTTCAAGCTACTACGTATACCTGCTAATACCAATAAGCGAAAAGGTTACTGTGAGATTGCACTGCAAATGTGGTTTATTCAGAATAAATCATCCATGTTCTGCACTTGGATAATAATCATACAAGATCAGAAAGAACAGTGTGCTTTAAAGTTAGAAGTGTTTTGTTACATTATAATATTTCAATTTAAATATTAAAAATAACAGGTGGCAGTAGAGACCTTATTACATACAAGGCCTAATGCGTAAGCAATAGTACAAGATGTGTATCTACATTTGATATTGTTGGTTAAGGTATATATTATGGAAATTCAGATGGAGTAAGTAACTCACGTTCATTAAATAAAATTGTTTTTGACGTGCATTTTTCGTCTTATAGACCGTGACATTTGGGTACCCACTGTGATAAAAATTTCTATATGAAATTTATTAAATTATTGATGAAAAATAGGGGGAAAAAATTCCACAGCCTGTATTCGAACCAGGAACCTTCACTTTGAATCCTGGCTGTGGAATTTTCTTTCCTATTTATCATCAATAATTTAACATCTGATGTAAGGTGTTTGATTAAAAACTTCACGGACCCATCTTGAGCTATTCTTTAATGAAATTTATTATTACCAATCACCAGAATAAGGTCTATACATTATTGAAAGTACAAAATTATATTAACAAGAGCTGTTTTTATTCATTAAAGTAGTTAAACTTGTTTTGGCAATGTTTACATATATGAGATCACTCTTAGGACTCAAATTATTAAAAACAATGTCAAAATCAACAAAAATAACATTCACCTTATACTTTATACTTCAAGAACTGGTACCTTAATTGAAAAAAATTAAATATAACACACCTAAAGAAGTAGAAAAAAAACTTGACAATGCCTAAAGTTACATAAAAATTAGACACTACTGCAGATTTGTTTTGCACATAGTATGCAAACATGCTTTGAATTACACCTATGTGTTGATTTGTGATTGAGTTTTGATAGGCAACGATAACACATTTGATGTGTTTTTCATCAGCAGTTTGAGGTTGGGGTAGATCAAGCATCTTGATTTCTAAAATTCTTGTTAAACTCATCCTTAGTTCACATGGCTTGTCAAATTTATATTATAGACCCTTGTTTTGCATATGAACTAACACAGTATGTAGGATATTTCTTTTATAAAAAATCTCCAGTCATTATTACTTCATTTCCCAGAAAAAAGTACACAAAACTATAAAACGTGTTTTCCTGTCTATCGTGAAGCCTGACAGACCACACATCAACAATTAGAGGGCAAATGACACCAAAAATATCGCTACCGAGATAATAATCAGAAAGAATGTAGCATATTAAAAAAGAAAACGACAAGCTTTCATGGAAAAAGTTACAAATTTTTTAAGGAAGAAGCAACAAATAAGCTTTATGGGGTCCCTTCCATTCAGAAACGTTAGCTGTGCGTGACGTCATCTTAGCCAAACTGAGGCCAACGAGATTTATAAGCCCTCTAAATCTCATCGGGCCTGTGCCTTTGAATCGGGCCACTGCATGTAAATCTTGTTGTCCTTGGTTTGGCTAAGCTGACGTCAAAAGCAACGCTCTTGCAGGAGTTTTTGACAAAATTCAAAATGAATTTATGTTACCGGAAGTGGCCTTTAAATATGATTTCTTTATTAAAAATGAAAGTAAAAAAAGAATAAAATGACTAAATAAAATTGATATTTAGTATCAGTAAAGTATTCAAAACTATATGAAATCAACTTCTGAAATCAGCTTTCTACCTGTGTTTCTATCTATTTATATCTCCCAACTGTACCTGTAGCCAAAATTTCTTCTGTTTTCCAATTGTACCTCCTGCCAAAATTTCTGTATTCCAACTGTACCACCTTCCTGCCTACAATATCTGTGCCTTGTTCAACATTTCTTTGGCTTCCGTCTGTATTTCGTCTGTCTATCTACAAAATGCAATTTCTTCCATCCCTCAACAAGTCTACTTTCATCAGAACTTAAGTTGGTGACTATTTATTTAATTTTATTTATATCATTCCGTTAAAAAAGGAGAGTCGTATATTTATGTAATGTAAATCGAATAGATTCGTTCTCTTAGAGAAGCCTGAAATAGTTGCAGCTCTACTTTGTTATTTGGAAGAGATTAGAAAAGTTAGAAATGAAAGCAAACCCTTAGTATACTTGGATGAAACTGATTTCAAACAATTGCTGGTATCAGAAAGTACTGTCAAAATGATAATGAAAATGGAGTTTTAGGAAAATGCTGGCCTTGTTTTTAAATCTGGAACTCATATTGGTGTATATCATGGAGATATGAATTCTGAGAATTTTTAAAAATGGTTAACAAATAATTTAATACCAAACCTTCCAGAAAATTCCACCGTTGTTTTAGATAATGAAGAAGATAAAAGTTTACAATACATTTTTTTATTGAAGAAATAGCTAACAACTGCATTCGCCTTGTATGCCCGGCTTCACTTTTGTGATGATGATGATAATAGAAGCTGCTGTTTTAGATATTGCTGAATATCACAGCATTCACATTAATAAACCACTAACTTCTATGACCAAAAAATGGTCTTCCTTGGTGGTCAAAATAGTCAAATTTGTTCAATGGTACATGTTGTAATGCAGGGTTCTGCTCAGGCCCTTTTGAACAGGCACGCCGCCCGGCTGAATATATGAAAACCTTCACAACACTGCATAATATTTTATTTTTTTATTTTTTGTCTGCCTGGCTATTTTATCTTTCCACCCTGATAAAATTTTCTGGGGAGAACAATGTAATGATACCAGTAAGATGTCATTGGAAACTTTGAATGCTAAGCTATGGCATGCAATACCGGGTGATCCAAAAGTGTGTTACATTCCTTCCATTGTTAACGACATTTTCAGTGTTTGCTTTCCAGCAATTCAATGCTTTCATAAGAATCGTGAGGCATGCGCAAAACAATGTAAATGACATTAATTCGTCACGGCAAAACAATTATTAGTTTCGTGAAAAAATATAACACACTTTTGGATCACCCAGTATATCAAGCAACTTGTAATGCCGTATCATGAATGAATATAAAATAAAATTAATGATTGTCAAAATTCGAAAGACAATTGAAAAGGGAAGGAAAAATTCCGCGACCTGGATTCGAACAAGGGACCATGCCTATCGCTGACACCTCTCTTACCAACTGAGCTACCGCAGATATGAACCGCTTTGCTGTTACAAGATATCCAAATGGACTTCATTGAAGCCACATAGCAACTCAATCGGCAGAGCAGGCCCCGACTCGAAGGTCAGGAATAGTCCTTACCCTTTAACCATCAAATAAATTGATGAAAATAACTCAAATATAAATTTAAATATACAGAATTACTACACTCTCTGTTTAAACTTTTGGGAACTTTCTATTCACTTTGAACTACACATTTCTGTTAGAATTTCGCCTTGCCTTAGAAACCTCATCTAACTCTAGCAACCAAAGGTGTCTTTAGAAAACATGTCTTTAGGAAATGTCTTTCCTTTTTGTCCTCGAATTCCTTAAAATTTTATCAGTCTTGGGCATTTCGGTTGCCTGACTTGTTATACTTAAAATAAGTTTACTTTGAATGTTTATTAAAATTTTACTCAAATTTTTATAGAGCATTTGGGTATTTAAGAGATAAATAGCTTGTTAGAGAGTTATTAAAAAAACAAAACAAGGTTTATAAATATGCACAAACTTTTATTTCAGAAAAATGCAAAGCTAGTGAAGACAAATTTCTCAAAATGAAAGATGTTTACACCAAATTAAGGGAAGAACACATCACTTTAATTCGTTCAGTAAGATTTAAATTTTGATCTTACATTACTCAGTATTAAAATTAAATCTGTTTTGTAAAACTTACATTTTTTTTTTTTTTTTTTTTTCAGAAAGCAGATATTGATAAACAGTACAGTGTTGTTCTTAAATCTGTTGGTGATTCTCAAAAGTTGACAGTGGTAAATTAGAATTTTTTTATTTTATTGAGACAAGATGAGAGTTTGATATGATAGATGTTTTCTAATACTAGCAATTTTTAATGTTTAATTATAAATAGGAACTGGAAGAACAACTTCAGCAGGCATTGTCACAGAAATCAGTCACAGAAGAAGCTCTTCAAAAGTCATCAAATGAAACTAGTCAAAAATTAGCTGCAGCTTTAAGTGCCAAAGATTATTTTGAAAAGAAATCTCAGGTACTGCATCTTTATTATATTTTATTCTTTCTTTGTAAATTTATAAATTAATTAATTAAAATTAATTTAAAATTAAAATAAACTCTTTCTAAAATGTTCAATATTATCATTATGCTTTGATCATTATTATTTCATTATCTTTCATATTGTGGGGAAATTTTACATTGTATAATTATATTAAAGCATATGTTTTTTAATTAAAATTATAATAAATAAGTATATTAATAGAAATATAAGATAGCCAAAATTATGGATACTTGGATAACACCAAAGGAAGAAATGAAACCACTATTCCACATAAATGAATTTATAAAATAAAAACTCATGTACATTTCGGAACTCTGTCTCCTTCATCAGTGAGAATTAACAGCTTACAAGTCTGCTATATATAACAGCGGTTAACCAATAGGAAAAAAATATTTATCTATATAAAGGAAATTAAATGCATGCAATTTGCTATTCGTATAGGACCATTGTCATTATTCAGCAACCAATTAGATAGCTTATGCCTGGCATTTTGAACGATTCTAAGAGAAGTAGCAGTTTCTCATCTTCAATACAGTGGATAATTTTAAAGCCATCTCTTGAGAAATTATGACCTTCTTGTAAAATATGATCTGCAAAGCAGAAATAACCTTTTCCATTTTTAATATAGGATATATGCTTTTTCATTCTCGTTTTTACCCCTCTTTTGAATGTCCTAGGTATATATTGGTTAGCCATTTTAGCTGTTACTTTCACTCGTTGTTTCTCCCTGATGAAGGAAACAGAGAGCTCCGAAATGTATACGAGTTTTTATTTTATAAATTAATTGATGCGGAATAGTGGTTTCTTTTTTTCCTTTGCTGTTAAGTGTACTGAACATAAAGCTATAGAAACATTTTAAAATAGAACATAGTGACATTCTTAGTTTATCCTTGAACTTTTCTGAAACTTTACCAACGTTAATCATACAAACATGTACATGTATATCATTTGATAACCATCATTGTTATATCTTTTAAATCTTTTTACAGTAGAAAAATTTTGATTACAGTACAATAATATCTAAGTTGTCAATTGGTTATTTAATTCTTCATCCTCATAGTAACCAAAATATTCTATAGTGATCTTGGCAGCAGCCGAAACAAATGTCTTGTCAAATTCCATCATTAAAAATATTTATCAGTATTACCAAGTCCTTACTTACTTTTCAAACCCGCTTATCCGTTAGGGTCGCGGGGGCAGCAACCCTATGTAGGATCTCCAGCGATCGCGATCTTCCGCCATCAGGCGCATGTCCTCCCTGGTAATAAATACCCAAGCGACTCGAACCCAGATTCTCCACGTAGTCTAGCCACCTGGTTCTAGGCCGACCCCTTGGTCTCTTACCCACCGGCTTCGAAAATAACAACTGCCTAGGAAGACCAGTTTGCGGCATCCGTATCACGTGGCCATACCTAAATCTCAATGCGGAGAATTAGCGGTTCAACACCTAAAGACTCCCTTATTGTGCACTCTTTCTAGTAGGGTAACATCTGCCACACCTCTCAGAAATCTCATTTCGGCCGCTTGTACCCACAATCGCACTCTTTCAGTCATTACCCAAGCCTCATGACATAGGTGAGAATGGGGACAAAGATAGATTTGAAGACTGAGAGCTTGGCTTTGTTACCCAGCTCGATTTCTAATATGAAGTTTCTAATATGATTTAAGAAAGAATGTAACTAAGGAGAACTTCTAAGTGGGTTGTTGTGGTTTGTTTTTTTTTAAGCAATTGAAGATAGGATTGATGAGACGAATAAATATACAAGGCTCATCCAGAAAGTAAAGATAAATAGGGTATAGCCAGACGGTAAATTTGGCTACGATAATTTTATAGGGTTCACTTTCATTCGTTAGCTTGCTTTGCTAATTCAGTGGTGGCGCTATACTGCATCGTGTTTGAGAAACCGTTGTTTGATATGGCGGTGCCAATTCAAAATCCCGCTAAATGCGAAGTCCGATTTGTTATTCGATTTCTTAAAGCCAAACGTGCGTCTCCAGCTGAAATCCACAGACAAATTGTTGCTGTTTATGATCATGTTATGAATCGACAAAATGTTGCAAAGTGGTGTCATGAATTTCGTGATTGCAGAGCTGATGTTCATGATAAGGAAAGAAGCAGTAGGCCATGTCTGCTCGTTGATTTCTTCAGAAAATTGAAGCAGAATTTGGTGCAAACTGACAGTTGACAATCACAGACTTGCATGAATTGATTCCAGATGTGTCGAGGACATTGATTCATCAAGCTGTAACTAAAGAATTAGGGTATAAAAAATTGTGTGCTCATTGGGTCCCCAAGATGTTAACAGACGAACACAAAATGAAAAAAATGGGATTCGAGCTGAATATGCTTACACATTATGATTGGAAGGCGATGAATTTCTGGATTCCGTTATGACGGGAGACGAAATTTGAGTTTATCACCACGCCAGAATCCAAGCAACAATCACTTCAAAGGTGCCACACTCTCTCCACCAAAACCAAGAAATTCAAAACTTCAACAAAAAAATCATGGCTTCAGTCTTTTGGGACAGATAAGGTGTTCTCCTCATTGATTTCATGCCACCTGGAACAACAATTTATGCTGCTGCATATTGCCAGACGCTGCAACGTCTTCGACGAGCCATCCAGAACAAAAGGAGGGGGGATGTTAACAAATGGGGTCTGCCTCCTCCATGACAATGCTCGACCCCATACTACACGAGTAACCACAGAGTTGCTGAAAAATTTCAAGTGGGAAGTTCTGGATCATCTACCGTATAGTCCGGACCTCGCACCCAGTGATTTCCACCCATTTCTTCACCTGAAGAAACATCTTTCTGGGAAACTGTTCGATGATGATGATGGTAAGCATGAAGTCAGTGCTTGGTTCTAAAGACAGGTGGCATCCTTCTAAAGTAGGGAGCATAAAAATTGGCAAAATTGCAGTATTTACATAATGTTAAAGTGCATGTAAAATAATGACCTTACAACATGCAAAATCGGTGAATGGGTTCGTTATAAACGTAGATAGGGCAGGTACCGTAAATGCTCATTTAATTGCCGGTCTCGAAATAACGCTGGTCTCGATTAAACGCCGAGGGAAAAAATATTTTTTGCAAATAAATGCCGGGTGTATGGGATTCCTCTGCTCCTATGTGTGGGCAGATATTGAAAATTCGGCGATTGGGTATTATATTACGGTAACCTGGTATAAAATTTTATGTTTAAGTGTGTTAACATTAAATAAACGCCGGTCTCAATTAAAACGCCTGGGGGAAAAAAAAATTTGTCAATAAACGCCGGGCGTTTATTTGAGCATTTATGGTATATCGCATTGAAGCCATATAACTAATGCAAGGTTGTTGCCTAGTTAATTTACGGATAATATGAGCAATGGAGCAGCAGAATAGAAACACTCTGAGTTCTTTGGGAAAGTGGCATCAGAAATAGACAGGAGGCCAGTGAAAGATCAGGTATACCTTTGAGAACACGTTACCGAATAATGAAGGAATTGGATTCAGGAGAAGACATCGAACGCAAGGCTGGATCAGGTGGACCCAAGATACTAGAGGCTAATGATCGACGCCGTATTGCCTAGTTGGCCGTTCACCATCCATAGATTTAGTAAATGTGCTCTTGCCAAACATGGCCCAACAGATTTCAATGACTGGAAATGTCTGGTAGAAGAAATGTGGGACATTATGTCGTTTGATCTGTTGGAGTCGTTTTTCGACGGCACGCCCGGCAGACTGCAGGAGTGCTTGCAAAAACAAGGAGGGAAGATAAAGAAATGATTTTGTAGCACACGTTATTGTCAAATGTTGCCAGTACATAATGATACCTTAGTTTTATGGATGTCATGTTTCCTTATATTAAAAATTGGCTTGTTTTGGTTCTTGCCAATTTTTATGCTCTCTACTTTATGACATCGGAATACAAAAGCTTGTCCTTAGGCTCAATAAGTGCTTGGATAATGGTGGCAACTACATTGAAAAATGAGCTTGGATAAAAGCACTTGATAGTAATGAAGGATGTTATAAAAAAATTTTTTTGGACCCGTCATGACATTTGTATCTTTACTTTCTGGATGTGCCTCGTAATATAAGACATAAATATAAACTAATTCTTCTTTCCTTTTTTTGCTACATTTGTAAGAATCTGTATATTGTATAATGCACATCACAGCAAAACTTCAACATTAAGGCATAATTTCTTCAATGTTTCATACATACAAATATAGCAAGAGTCACTTGGAATTATATATGATTTTTCGTTATATAAACACTGAAAATTAGAATTAAAATGTTAACTCTCCACAACATTTGTTGTTGCCTGTTGCATTTCCTAGATCACTTATGCATTTCATTTTCCCGAAATGTCATCACATTCTAGGAATAAAGAATTAAAATTTTTTATTGCCACTTCATACTTAAAAGGTTAACTATTAGACATATATTCAACCTTTCAAAGAGATCGAATTCACTTTCATAAACCATTCTCACCTGCAGAGCTATATTGAGCAGCGATTGATTTATAGAGATACCGTCTAGTATCATGTAGTACCACCTTTCGCCCTGATTGTGGTAGCTATTCGTCTCTGCATGAACTCGACAAGACACCAGAAGTGTTGGGAAGCCTACAAACCCATGACACCTGAACTAACTCCCACAGTTCATGAAGATTTGATGGTGGGGGAGGGACTGAGGGTCAAACATCTTCCCTAGATGCCAGGGAAGCGAGGTCACACGTGTGGAGTGTTCATCCAACCATCTAGATACAATTCAGGAGTGATTGCACGGTACATTGTCTTGTTGCAGTAAAAGGTATCCATTGGGATGTTGAAGACGTGCAAACGGAAGCACATGATCATCAAGGATACCCTAGTAACGTTTACCTGTGAGGGAAGATGTCATATGTACGAAGGGGCCTATTTCAGTCCATGTAAACAGTCCCCAAACGAGAATGCCACCTCCACCATCACTTTGTGGTTTGCGCCGTACCCTTACTCTACCATCGGCCTGTACCAACATGAGTCTCGACTCGTCAGTCCAGGTAACCATTTACCGCATGTATGGGTCCAGTGGCAATTTTCCCATGGCCATGTTACTTGTTGCGCCCTATGATGTGCAGTCAGCAGAGATATCTGCATGGGACAATGGCTTCTGTACCCCATAGTGAAGAGACTGTTCTGGATGATGTGGCTGCTTACATGTTTCTGCTCACCAGCGTTAAATTGGTAAGTGATCTATTGCACTGTGTCCCGTCTATTCACCGTTATGATGCGAGATAGCCGACGATGACTCCACTCATCCATACTCTATTGTCCATGGCAGTTTGTCCTTGGTTTTACCGGCATCGGCATATTCATGATACACCCATGACAAAATGGCTCGTGAAAATTCCAGTGCCTGCATGACTTTTGAGATGGAGTGACCCATTCGTCGGCCCCAACAATTTGCTCATGTTCAAATGCGCTTAGATCTTTTATCCTACCCATACTACGTCTGACTATTACTGATTCTTGTCACATTGCTCCTTCAATTGTTGAATCACTGTTTATGTCATTCTGTTTCCATTGCCATGGTCACCCAGAGCACCATATTTGCATAATGCCAGCTGTCTCTAATTCAGTTGCTCTTCACTGTATATTATATGTATGCATTGTGTAATGTAAGTCTTTCTGTTGATGTTGACTTTGATGGTGCCCATTGCTCCCAAGATGGCAGTGGTACTCGTGACATTTTTGTGTCGAAAATGCTGTTTTTCTAGAGAAATAACGAAAATTTTAAAAAAATGAAATGTGCTGTAACGTTCAGCAGTTTATAAAATATAGAGTTAGCGAAAAAAAAATATTTGAAGTCGGTTCCCCTTTAAATGATGGTAGACTGAAAACAACAAATGAAATGATTAAGCACACAAGCATCATACACTATATAGTTTCACACTCCTCTATATGGACTACATGAAAATTTACACCTCCACACGAACTCATTTGCACACCAGTTACCAGTTTATACACAGTTTTTCAAAAGACATAAATGTGCAATTTGGATTGGACAAACGCAATATCATTCATATTGAGAATACTAGGAGATGTCAGAAATGCCATTTATTTTTTTCAAAGAAAATTACAAAGCATAGAGGTAAACAACTTAAACGCAGCAGAAACTACATATCTTCAGCTACTTTTTCGCATAGAAACCTTGATGATTTAGGCATTTATTCCAACGCTGCACCAGTTTCAGAATAACCCGCTCACATAACTCTGTTGGCTGTGAATGCAGCCAATGGCGCACAGCAGATTTGAGTTCCTCTTCAGTCTCAAACCTCTGACCACCCAGAAATCTCTTCATGTGACCAAAGAGGTGATAGCCCGAGGGTGCTAAGTTCGGACTGTAGGCTAGGTTGTCCAGAACCTCCCAACCGAAACGAATCAATTTTGCTTTGATGACGTTGGTCATATGCGGGCATTCGTTGTCATGGAGAAATCGAACATCATTTTCTCTTTCTGGTCTCTTATCCCGAATTGCATATCGCAGTTTAAGCCAATGGTTTACAATAGGACTGGCATTGACGGTTGACCCATGAGGCAGGAACTCTGCGAGTAGAATGCCTTGCATATCCCAAAAAATTATAAGCGTAATCTTCCGAGCTGAAGGAGAAAGTTTGAATATTTTGCGAATCGGAGGATGTGGATGTTTCCACACCATGCTTGCAGATACCCAAGACTCATTGCCTGTGACAGTGCCATTCAGAAACGCATTTTCGTACTCGTTGCACCGCTGCAGATGTTGCAGACTGCATTCTCTTGCCAGTCTGTTCTGGTGTTAGACTTTTTGGAATCCAGTGCGAACAGACTTGCTGTATCCAAGCTTTTCTTGCACCATATCCATAAGATATGCAGTTTCATAAGATATGTTAAACGATTTACTCTCTTCTTTCAAGGAAATGCGGCGGTTTTCTCCGATTGTGTTGTTAATGTCCTCAATAATGACTAGTGTTGCCGCTGAAGCAGGCCGCCCAGAACTCTGTTTATCGGCAAGGCTAATTCTTCTTTCCAGAAACATTTTACACTGTTTGCACACATTGGAATAGTCAAGACAGTTGACACCGTAAGCTCTTACCAGTTTCCCCCTGAATTTTAGCGGATTTCTTACCTTTTGTTTTACCACTGTAGAAGATGCGATAGTGGTGGCCATTTCTTTAAACGATTGGTAGCACATAGTGCACAGGAACAATTCTTGTTATGCAATGTCTGTGCATATACTCAGCCTTCTTTTTGGCCGTGTTAACTTTTACACAGTGACTATATTTCCTCCATTAAAAAGTAAATGGCATTACATTCTGATATCCCCTCGTATATAAGCAAAACAGTGACCAAATACGTGTAATTAATATTTCCGTTCCCAATATGTGTTACTTACAAAAGACAGACACACACAAAAATCACTTTGGGTAGATAGTAGAGTGCACATTGATTATATCGTTCTTTCTGCCATTAGCATTATTCTACACTCATTACATAAAGGCTTTCAATACTGAATGTAAACCTACACTTATTCAAAACTTTACAGAAAGGCAACAATCCTTAAACATGTGTCCATAGTAAGGAAGTTCCTATACCCAAACATTAGTATTTCCAGAGGCTTATAGTTTTCCTTTCCCTGCAAGTGAGCCCCATGGTCTTAGTCCTCTTTTGTTTCTGCCTCTGGGACTTGGCTTCCAGACTTGATCCGATGCAACAAGAATAATAAAAATTGAGACTGTTCATATGAGTTATTATTATCATTAATTGAAATCCAGAACATTATAGAATTCATTTAATGACCTCTCAGCAGCATTTGCTATCATATTAAAATAGCATAAGCATTTAAATGATTCTATTTTGAATTTTAAATGAAACAATAAAATGAGAGAAACGATTATTTTTTAAAATATGATTTTGGTTCTTGGAAATGTTTTAAAAAATACAAGGGTTGGGGCATAAGTCATGGCAACAATTTTTTTTTTGTGAGAATTCGACCGTGGGTGGAAAATGCGACGAAATACATAGATAAAACGATAAGAAATGGAGGAAATATTTTGCTCTTTATGTTTATTATGGTAGTTGATATAACATTACAGCTTTCATGTTCTAGAATCATTACAGCATACATACCCGTTCTAAAGGGCCTCAAAGTAGTCCCCTGAACGTGCAGTACGCTGCCAACGATGTGACAGGCGCCCATATCATCTGCTTCACCATTTCTCTCACCATGTGGAAATCTGGTCATTTCCTGTTGCCCACAGTATTTGCAATGTCCATTCGTGTCCGAAGCTGTGTACCACGTAATGGTTCCTTACCGTCCGTATAAGGTCAAAATTACATGGAGAAAAGTCCGGAGAGTATAGTGGGTGCTCCAATTCTTACCAAAGCCAGCGGAGACTGGCTATATATTGATATACGAGCATTGTTCAACTCTGGTTACATCCATCCTGCATGGCGGTTGGCTAAGAACTAATTTAACATTGTTCTCAATGCAACAAAAGGAAATCACAGAGCCATCTGGTGTTATGGAAATATACTATGAATGAACGGTTTCCTCGAGACATATAACATTTTGTGATACCATCCCTTAGCTATGAGAAAAAAAATAGTTGCCATGACTTATGCCCCAACCCTCATACTATTTATGCAGGGTGTTTAAATTACAGCAAAAATTCAAGGGGTGATGCTTTGTCCTTTGGTGAGTTTCGGAATGCTGCTTTGTTTAGAAGATACAGGGTGATAAAGATTTTTCGACAAAAACCGTCTCTTATTACCTAATATTGCATGTAAAGCTTCTTAATCTACAATAACTGTTAAAGATGATTACCACCAGCTATATGATGCATGTATCTAATCTTCTCCTCATTGAATGCTCAACGTTTTCAAAAAAACAGGGTTGTTTCTTATTGGTTACACCCATCAACTGTCTGATTTCTCTAATCTTCTACATTTTCAACAATATGTATGAAATCCACGGGTAAACTGATAATGTTTTCAGTATCTGCATTAACCTGGTGTGAGTGCAAAAAACAGCCGTTTTTAGAAATCCGAATGTTGTTAAAAGACAACAGTATTGTTTTTATTGAAAACCTTTATTGCCTTATATCTGCAAACTAAAGCAACATTCCAAAAATCATCAAAGTACAAAAGATTCTTAAAATAACCTAAAGAATCGCCCCTTGAATTTTTGCCATATGTTTTGTAAAGATCCTGTATAAATAACTAATAAATAAAAACGGAGTATTATCTTTCTCCTATATGGTTATATTTAAGCGAATAATAAGGAAAATAGCAGATTTATGATGTACCCACCTTACAGAATGTCACCTTATGGAGGGACAAATATATTTTAATCCAATTTGGATTGTCTATTTGATAACTGTTTAGAGATACTGATGCCAAGTTTCAAGCATTTAAACCATCTGATGTACAAATAGCTTGGGTTTTTTTTTCCTTCCTCAATCCTGAAGATCATTTATTATATCTCTGGTCATTGGAATCATCTTTGAGCCATATTTATGGATATAACTCTTTTATAAACATTATCTTGTGATGTAGCATATAACTGGTTATTATTATTTGTTGTTTTTGATACTTGTTGATTATTGATATTTGTTGCTTGAGTACCTGTATTATGCTTTTTTTTAAATATCTCTTAACAAGATGATCACACTTCATTCTCAGATGTGGAGATGCAAATTCCTTTGCCTCCATAAGTTCTTTTCATAATTCACTCTAAATATTTGGCCAGTGTTATGGTTTATATTTATTTCATATTGATTTCTGAAAAATTGTCCTAAGTGTCATAAAATGCCTCTAATCATATACTATTCTGATAAAATCATAATCTGTCATCCTGTTTGTGATCTTTGTGACTCTGGATGCTCATTAATTTTTGTTTTTTTTATACACAAAACTTTATTCAAGGTCATTTTTCACCAAGCAAATATGATATATCCTAACAATAATAATTGCGAGTATACCATAACCACCACAGATGAGAAATAAGATAGAGAGCACATTAGATGCCAACATTGAAGCAAAATAGCCAACTGTGATTTGGGGATGGTCTTTTGTTTACAATGCAAAGACTATGTTAAATAATAAATATTTACTGGAGATGAATCTCCAAACATAGGTAAAGATTTTTCTATTGAAAAATGGAAGGAAAAAATTCTGCGACCTGGATTCAAACCAGGAACCTCGACTGTCGTGGTCGACGCCTCTACTAATTGGGCTATCACAGGAATCCAGGTCACAGAATTTTTTCCTTCCATTTTTCAATAGAATGTTTGGAGATTCATTTCCAGTAAATATTTAATTATTTATCTGTGAGTTCATCAACTTTCTGTTGGTTGGATAGGAGAAATTCTCGATTTGTGAGCCAGGTGCCTGCCTCCCATTGGGCTTTCAACCATGACAACTTGGTTGTCTTTAAGACACCTTGTGACAGCTTGGCTGTCCGGGTGTCTGCGATAGCCCAATTAGTAAGGGCGTCGAGAATCCAGGTCGCAGAATTTTTTCTTCCATTTTTCAATAGAAAAATCAAAGACTATGTTATTTAGCATTTTCAGAAATGTAACTACTGTTGTTGCGAGGAGTGGCATAAGGAGATAGTGAGGGCTCTGTGTGCTTTATGGTAACCACTAGGATTTAGTGCGAAGTTTCTTTGAGCACCAAGAGATGGCATTAATTTGATAGCACATCATGGAATTACAGTTTTTAGTGTATCTAACCTCTGGAAATGAGTTCCGCTGAATTGAGTGTATTGTAATAAACTTTTCTTTTGGTTCTGTGATTATTTAATGGTGAAATACCCGTAATATAATTTTTTTTGTTGTAATAAATAACATATTTTTTGCTTTGCGTTAATATTTTTTTTAGGATTTGGAAAGCAATCTAACAGCAATACAAGAAGTGAAGACCATTCTCACCAACCAAATAAATCAGTTGGAATTGGATAAAAAAGAATTGGAAAACCGGTTAAATGAGAAAGAAAAAAGTAATGCTGATAATCAAAAGGCATTCCAACAGGAAATGGAAAACAATGGCCAGAAATTATTAGGTATGGAACAAATTTTTCTGGGATTATGCAGTCTTTGATTATTTCCTGTGATGATTAACAGCAACATGTATTGCCATCAGCTGGATGAATGCCATCAGAAATTGGAAACAAAATAACATTCACTGGTGAATTGTGCAGATCCAATAGTTTCCTTGTTTCTGGTGTCTATTTCTTTCCATCAAATTTGGCCAATACTTATGAACAGCTCAATAAATTAAGAATATGATTTTCTAACTATAGTGCCTGGCACGAAAGAAAAAGGAAACTGGTGCATGTGTAAATGAATAAAACCCGTTCAACCAATCAGAAACGGACAGGAATCAAAGCATTACTTACTACTGATGCCAGGTATAAGTAATACCTCATTTCCAGTCCATTTCTGATTGGTTGAACGAGTTTTATTCATTTATACATACGCCAGTTTCCTTTTTCTTTCGTGCCGGGCACCATAATATGGATTTCACAGAGCACCAATGAATTAACAATGAATTAATTAAAGAACTAATAAACATTATATCCAATAAATCAAATTTAGCAAAACCATCATTAGAAATTAACAACAAATGGAAAATTTTATTAAAGAGATAAGTAAACATCAAAAAACAAAAGATCATCATTGTTTAGTCAAGAATAGAAAAATAATTATTATGAAATGTACGTTCTCCATCGCCGAAGTTTCGTGAGAGTGAATTACGTGATCAGTATAGTTCGATTTGTGGAGTTCAGACAGCCTCAAGAAGAACAGAGCGTTAACACTGAGGAACCTTTGTTGCTGGGTACTTTGTTTCGTGCATACACGAGATGCACAAGATACATGTTAATTGAATGTAATGCCGTTGAAGAACAGCATGCACGAAGCACGGAGAGCAACGTAGAATACTCAGTTTGTGCACAGCATGCATTTTATGCAATCTTGTGTGATAGAGAATGCACCTTTAATTGAACATTTAAATTTTAAAAAAGTTACAAAAAATTAAAGATTAGTGAAAAACTTGAAAATGTTCTTTTGTTTTACACAGTGTTTTAGTTATATAGTAAAAAAAAAAAAAAAAAATGTGAACTGGAAATATTCTACATTAATAAGAGACTATTGTATAAAGTTTGGGATCTCAGTAGTTTAATCTGAGATGAACAACAACTTAAGAATCTCAACAAGAATCTAATGTGATCAACATCATAAGGACCTTAAAGAAGAACTGAATTAAAAAGGTGAAACTTATGACTTAAGAAAGATACAACAGAATTTTCATAAAGTAGGCGACTCTCAACAGTATAACAAATGCAACATCATTTATTAGTTATCTACTTATTTATTTATTTATTAAATAATTTACCAGGAGCATTCAAAAAGTAATGCACCGCATTTTATTTCTCTGAAATAGGGAACATACAACTTTGCAACTCAGGCATCGTTTTGCTACAACTGTCAATTCTACTGACCTATTGTTCAAAGAAGTCTCCTTCCATTTCTTTGGCCTTATGCCAGGATTCCTGTAGAGCATGCATTCCCCCTCTGTACCATTCGTGGTCCTTCTCATGTAACCACTTTTTCACTTTACAGGATAAGAAGTCATCCGCTTCACACTCATACCATAGTAACAGTTCAAACGAAATGGCTTTCCTTGCTTCTTTTTGGTTACGCACATGGTATAAGAAAAATAGGTGATCAAGCTCGTTGTCTTGCCGTGAGATGAATCGTGTGAAGATAAGCTCTGTTTTGACTTTTGGCCATTTGCTGGCTCTTTGGTTTGGGTTGGTTGGTTTATTAGAATTTTTGGTGTCGACTACTAAGGTCATTTTCGCCTTTTACACAAGTTAAATCTGTACGCAGCCCGGGAAAACACAAACGTCCATGCCCACGGCAGGATTCGAACCCATGGCCAAGCAGATTCGAGAACTAGAAAGCCTATGCCCTAGCCTTTGGTTTGGGGGCCCAAAATAAGTATTCAAGGCAATTCAGCAAAAAGCCAAGCTATTTATTAGCAAATGCTGCACAACAAAAAAGAATGATTAAGGTACAAAAGATCTATAATGAACATAAATAACAATCAAATGTGCTCCATATTGACTTCATTCAAATTAATTGTGCTCCATATTGACTTCATATCAGCGTAAGGAGAAGTTTTTTTTTTTTTTTTTTTTTTTTTTATATATAAATAAATATATATATAAATAAACTTTTATATCTCTATAAATATACGTGCTACACATTATTTTTTACAGGATGATCCTAAGAGGTGTAAACTTGTTGTTTACACCCATGAAGTTTCAGATAATTTATCAAATATTTTTCTAGATATTCAACAAAACGTTTAAAATCGAAAGTGCCCACTTTCAATTTAGCAGACAATGTATATGTAAGCCTAAAGCTATCTATGGCGCCATCTGTCACAGAGCAGCGCACTCTGTATATCGTAACTTGCTCTCTCATGATCGGTGAAATCTTGGCTCCCAAAAACCACAACATAACTGAATTTCCATATTGTTATTTTCATAAGGGAGGCCATGGCCTGGTGGGCTTTCACTGAAACACAATTTCAGTGAAGTTCAGCGACACCAGGGGGTCTAGGCTGAACTCATCGACAAGCTGTCGATCTCGACAAAATCTAACTGTCGATAAGTGGCATTTTACACATTTATACACAAGTTTATACACGTATAGCTAGATGATATACACTGATATACACAAGTTTACACGCATATGGCTAAATGGTATACACAAGTTTCCACACATTTAGACATAATTTTACACATTTATCCATGTATACACATAAATACATACGTAAACGGTGAAAATCTTCATGATTTTCACTGAAGGTACCATATGTGTGGATTTCCAGTTTCGTGCACACTTTTGGTGAAATCTTCATGATTCACACACAATATTATTATTTTCACAGTTCAAGTTTCGTAGCACAAGAGGGTACTTCATGTATGTAAATATTTTTAAACAAGTTTTTGTTATTATTTTTAGAAAATGTGTATTTTTGAGCTATGTGTATTTAGCCTGCAGACTGGAAACGAAGGAAAAAAGATTTTAATAAGAAATCTGTTGCTAAATTCTGAAATAACGATCGCCAAGTGCATAAGGCAGATTGTAGACAAGAATAAGGCAGTTGTCGATCGTCAAAGTCTACCCTAGAAAATCGACGATGTAGACGGTAAGTCGTGTTCATCCTAGCTCGAATCGACAAATGCGTCATTAACCACGTGACTGTCGACTGCTTGTCGATGAGCTCAGCCTAGACCCCCTGGCACGGCTAATCACTGGATGGGCAGCTCATCAGTGATTCAGGATCTTCACTGAATGGAATGGGCCCTCTGGTTATCCTGGACCAAACGCTGAATGGTCCACGGTATCGTCAACTCATCGGAGACCATCTGCACCCGTTTTTGACATTTCAACACCCTGACGACGTAGCAGTCGTTCAAGATGACAATGCTCCACCATATCGCTCCAATGTCGTCCGCGAATGGTTCGAGGAGCATGCAGGAGAGGTCCAACGACTGAGCTGGCCAGCCCGGAGCCCTGACATGAATCCCATCGAGCATATCTGGGATGCTGTTGAAGTCAGGCTCCGGGCACTGGATCATCTGCCCACGAACGGGCAGCAACTATCTTGTGTCAGACTATCTGGTGTCAACTGCCTCCAAAAATGTACCAGGGACTTGCAGACTCACTACCACGCCGTATTGCTGCACTCCACAGGGCCAGAGGTGGCCCGACCAGATATTAAGTAACTATCCCATGAGTTTTGCTAACTCAGTGTATATTCTCAATATAATTTTAGCTGTTTTTGTAGATGATTTCTGGAAGTATTAGTAAGCATAACCTGTTTTCTGATTTTTTTTAAAAAAAAAGTTTATTGCATTAACTAATGATAACGTATACTTTTAATGACTAGCTGATTCAATGCCTAATGAATTTTTAAAAGACAAATATTTTAAAATTTTAAATTAAAAAAAGGAAGAAATAATTCTCATTTCAATAAAATAATCAATTTATTAATCAACATATTGTAATAAGCAATTAACTAATACTCTATAATTACTTGTGAACTGAAATATTGGATCTTTTTAAAAAAACTATTTGACCAATATGTATGAGAATGTGGTCCAGTTAATTATTAGAAGGAGAGATTATAATTAATACATCTCGTACAAATCAACAATAATTTGGATTCTAATTGGTGAACTGTATATTTTATTTTATTTACTTTCAAATTATAATTTATAAAGGAGAATTTTTCTAGTTAATTATATAATATCTTCCTCCTTTTCCATTTAAACTATTTTTTTTAATTTATGTTTAAGAACAACTTTATTTATCACCAAATAACTTTTTATCAGATGGACCGAATTGGATGATTATTTTTTTGTTTAATAGAGCAAGTTTTTTCTGATGGTCCCCCAATAAATTCATCCAGATATCTTAGGTAGATGTTAGAAAAAATAATTGTTTGCGATGGATTCACATCGGTGGCTCAGTGGTTGCGTGATCGCCTCTGATGCCAGTCTCTTTCTTTCATTTGTCTCTGGCTATGCCATTTTGTATGGTAGTGAAATGGCCATTTTTTAAAAAATAGATTATACATTTCGTATTTATATCCTTAACTCCCAACCCCCCTCCCCCATAAAAAATTTAAATTGATTTAGATTAACCTAGTATTTAAAATAAATTCACTGTATATGAATGTATTTTCACCAATGTATCACTGCATGTGTAGACAGGTGTAGCTTTTCCATACATGCATCATATGAGTCCATTTAAAAAATTTCCCATGGGCTATGCAAATAAAAATACTATAGCATATTACATATTTAAATTGAAGTTTCTAGAAGCACATGCTATTACAACGAAATGTTAAACCGGAGTGTTCTTATTGATATTTTTTTCTTTATACTTTTAAGTATAAACTATTACTTGAAATAAATTCTTTTACACATTTATAATTTTTATATTTTATTTAAGTGGGTTGTCTAGAAGAAGCAGAAAAGATCATCCAACATGCATTAGAGGAATATGATAATCCTGCTTTTACTTCACTGAAATGTACTCCTGGTTGGTTTCCTGATTAATTTTGTTAAAAATTTTTTATATATTTTAAATTACGAACATTACCGTATTTATTCTACTATAATGCGAAAAATTTTAACCTAAAAATGCACCTGAATTTGTGGGACCGTATTATACAAGAGTATGATATTAGCGCTGCAACGACTGGGGGGGGGGTCAGCAAATGAACTTCAGGCTGATGAAGTTCAAATGAAACTAGCGTATAATATACATCACAGTACATTAATATACAGTATATACAATGTACAGTTCATTATATAGTACAGTAATTGACTTTTTATTTTAATTTTCTGTCGCCAAAGGCCAATACGAAAATAACTTCAAAACTGCGTCGATTCTATAATTTTCCTACTTAAATTTTATTAAATTAATATCTATTCATTATTGTTAACAGTAATCACTTACTAAAAATCTTTGGAAATTAGTAAATATCACTAAATAAAATAAGGAAACTAACTTCGATGGAGATTTAAACTGGCTCACTTCACATGCCGCCGTTTTGAATAAATTAATGAACACTGCCATTCTCCCCTTAATTTTCCCACTTAAATTTTATTAGATTATTATACATTTTTTATTGTTAACAGTAATCACTATAAAAAAATGTTAGATATTTGTAAATATCACTAAATAAAATAAGGAAACTAACTTAGAAGTTAGAAACACAGCTCACTTTACGTGCCGTCATTTTGAATAAATTAACGAACATCTAAAAGGAAGGCCTGTGCCCTGAAAATTTATACATTATTACATCATCATAAAAAGGCATTGTTAATCCTATTTCTACCAATAATAAGCCCTAAATTATGACTACCTATGGTCATGTAACAATGTATAAGTTTTCAGTGCATAGGCTTTCTTTCTAGGAAGTGTTGTCAGAGACTATCAATAAGCCATTCTCCCTTCCCTGCAATGGAACTTTATAAACGTTTTTCACTTTTCTGTAAGGAACTCATGATGTTTTCCACTTTTTATGACCTGAAAAGCAGTGACTGGTAATAACAATAGTAAAATGAAGAGATTTTTTCCCCTTTCTTTTTTCTTTTTCTGTATATTCTTGCCTATTTTATTTCTCGCGACAAGTCAAAAATGGGGACCGCATTGAACAAGAGGATAAAATTTTTATTGTTTTTTTTGGGCTCTAAAAGTGGAATCGCATTATTTTCTATATATATAAAGAAGGATATTTGTGGGTTTGTTTGTTTTTTATACAAATCTACAGTTTTATTCCGATCTTGATGAAATTTTGCATACTTAACCTTCAAAGCATGAGGAAGGTCACTGTCTACCTCAGATTTCGGAAAAATAATAAATATCGATAAAAATATCGATATTCATGGTTATGGCAAGGCATATTAATGAGAAATATCTCATGACCAACAATGCAAGGCAAAGTTTGTGCAACAATAGGCCCATCGTGTTCGCATCAACAATGGTATCAACGCGCAATTCACCAATAACAATGAGCACAGAATAATGATGCAATGTTAAAGCAAAATGATGATGCAATATGGATAAGTTTCAATATATAACAATGCATAGAATTCCTGATATTCAGGCTTTTCTTAGAAAAGAGAGTTCTTATGCATCATTGTGAGCCTTTAAAAATTTTTTTTTCGAATTTTCATTAAGAATTTTTCCTGTATTAATTCTAAGCATTTTCATGTGTTTATTTTTAAGATATTGCAAAATTTAATTAATTTTTTGAGATTGTTCTGTTTACCTGCAAGTGTAATTATCCCGGGCAATGCCAGGTACCTTTGCTAGTAGTAGAATAAATACGGTACATATTTTAAATTTTAAATTTATAAATTTGGGTGTTTTAAACTTTTATTTTGGCATCTATTATCTTAGATATTTCTTTTCATATTTTTATTAGAATATTTGCTGACTGTAATAGAACCTATCTTTACATTACTTGACAAAATGAAGATGGGCTATGAACAGTACATATCAAAAAATTGTAAGTAATATGCTCTTAATAGGAATAAAAATGGCTTATATTAATTACATTTACCTATAAGATGGTTATAATTAAACTTTCCCCTATTTACTCCTCCCTAGACAGGAAAGTTTTTATAGTAAGGATACCAAACTCTGTTGGAATAATGCCCAAAATTATGGGCCACAAGAAGTGCATGGTTCAATGATTCCATTAGGGTGTGTCTGAAAAGTCTGACTGGTCACCAACAGTGTTCATGTAATACGATCAGCGTTCATGGAGAGCACGATCGTGAGCATTTTGCTTCAAAATGGCATCGCAGCAAGGTTCCTTATCATTTAAGTTAATACGATTTAAAATTTTGTACATACATAAATTTTCTTCACCCGTCTTTTCTTTTTCGTATTCTTTCTTTGTTTCTTGATGTTGCCCAATATATATTTTGCCATCTCCTTTCTCTAAAATATTTTTATTACGTATCGGACACTCAAACACTTTTCTACTCACCGAGGAAGCCATTTTGATTCTACTCACCGAGGAAGCCGACGCCTACCGGCGTTGGACTCCGGTCGCATTATGAAAACGCTCATTGCGACTGGTCGTTACTTTATGAATCGAGGGTTGTCCGAATCAGGAGAAAATTTAAAATGAATAAAGCCAGCTGCGTATGCCTGCATCGTTCCCGCGTCAATCAGACGTAGTCAAAATTTCGAGTCAGTCATTGGTGGCTCCAAAATGACCTTTGCGATCGGTCAGACTTTTTAGACACACCCTTAGTTGTGTGGCTACCTGGGTTTATCGGGGGATTGTTCGCATATGTGCTAAGCTGAAGAGGTATCAAGCATAACTGTGGAGATGCTTCATGCAGCTGTGCAATATACCATCCTCTGCTTTCAGACTGTCCTGGACACTGGTGGGTGCCATTTCAAGTACACTGTAATCTGACGGGCGTTATGTCCACGAAAACCAGGGATATTGTATGATATCATGATGCATTAATGGCATATTCAGCAACTTGGGTTGATCTGAATGTTTCTCTATTGGTTAATGGGAGTCACATGTTACGGTTTAATTCTGGGTTTTGCAACTCGCACTTTTAATCTGAGGTGGTGAATATTGCCAAAAAAGTGTTTCATTGGAATTGTTTATTTATTATTTCTCTTCCTATATCCTTGGCGATGTTCATATTACGGTTCCCGATTGTGTAATGCTAGTTTTCCACATAGACAAGAAAAGTTTAATTATAACCACCCTGTACTTAATAGGTATTTTTTAAAGTAAAGATTAAGTCTTCATAGCTGTTAGGTCTTCATTTCAACTTGGCTGCCTCTTCTTCCTCCTTGCCTCACTTCTCTTTGTAGTAAGTAAAATAGTGTTTAATAGAATGGAAATTTTAAAGGGAAAGTGGTAGCGAAGATGGGATGAAATACGTGATTTATACAGAATTATAAAATTGTGTTTAAAAGAATAGTTGACTCCGCAAGAAGCTGGTAGAACTATGGTGGGTTTTCAGCCATGCCCTCTGGAACGCCATCCACAGTTCCCTAATATGGTTGCCCCCCAGACTCTCCCACTAACCCTAACATAAATCCTGGCTATGCCCATGGTCATCAAGCACTTCAACATAGCGGGAACTATTCAGCTTTGTGTCTAGGAGGACCAACAGATCCAAACCATGTTGGTTCTAGTAAAAAGAACCACCAACACCCCACACGCGCTTTCCACGCAATTTCCACTTACAGGCCCTTCCGTGAGTCAATAAAACTGGATGCGTGATTCATAGGACCACACAACCCATTTCTAGTTTTCCAAGGTCCACATAAAGTCTTCACGAGCTCAGGTCGTGTGCTGTGTCGGGTATTGTTATGTTAACAGTAGTACTCTTGTGGGTTTTCTATTACCATAACCCATGGATGTTAAAACATGCTGCATCATCCTAGTGGATACGGGCTTGGAAGCACTTAACATTGAATTTCACGTGCTGTGGTTGTCGATTAGAATCGACAAATCTAGCCAAATGCCGGTGCCACTGTGTTGATGGGTGAACTCCTTCCAGAAAGTATTCTTTGTTTCCTTAGACACAATGAATAGCAGGATGATGAATTTCTGAATAACCTCAGAAATGGCATACCTCATGTTCCAAGAAACCACGGGCATGCTACGTTCAAACTCTTGATAGTTCTTGTCACCTTTCCATGATCACATCGACGGGAATACAAGCAGATAAAGTAGATAAAGTGTACGTGGTAGCAACCATTATAAACTGTTTAGGATTAGTCCATGTGTAATGTATTGTGATAGCAGTTTCCAGATATTTCCACTCTGTTTGCATATTCCTCTTCCATGATTTTTGGCATACATATACTCCACTTCAAAAGTTAAGCATGAAATGCAAATTTCAAGATAATATATAAACCAATCGGTAGTTTTCAACAAAATTGTTTGTGGTGCTCCATGAGAACATGCAAATGTATAAATGTTTCTGAAATAATGATTGGGGCAGCCAGAAATATGGAAAGTAATCAGCTGGATAAAACGAACATTTCCTTCTGGCGATAATCACATCGGCTGAGAACAGTTCCAAAAATTTTAACCATAGGCATGTCTTTCATCGTGACATTTGGATGGTGCTACATGCTGGCGCTGGAAGACTGCTTGCCAGCCAGCCTTCACATAAGTAACCACTTCTTTTAGGATTCATTATTCCACGATTTCACGTTTATGGTTTCCTTTCCATAGCACTAGATGACTTTTGTTTTAGGCCATCCCAGAATGACAACTCTTTCTAATGATCACTACTTTGGCATACAGGCAAGCAGTCTTCCAACACCATTCAATCAACAGTTCCTATTTGGGATAAAAATTAAATGAAAATCTGTTTTAATCCTTTTTTTAAGAATTTGAATTTTGAAAATTTTCATACTTAATTGTATTATCACTGGAAATGAACTAGTGTGCCAAACTTGGAGTAGTTTAAACAACAGGAAATGAACAAAATATGAATTACAAAATTTGCACACAAACACACAAATTAGTGAAGTTGAAAAAACACAATAAGAGGAAACCACAAATCCACAAAAAAGAGTTTAATAAACACTCTGATGTACATTTTGCTGACGATGTCAGCTTCTTCAGCAAAAACCATGGACAACCAATTTATTGAGAATCAATATATCGAAAGCCCTCAATCTATTGATTCTCAATAAATCGGTTGTCCACGGTCTCGCTGAAGAAGCCGACATCGTCAGTGAAATGTACATCCGAGTGTTTCTCAAACTCTTTTTGTGGATTTGTGGTTTCCTCTTATTGTGCGTATTAGAATTTTGTCCACAGTTTCTGGCTTCACACGGTTTAATGAAGTTAAGTAAAAGTGTGCAAAAATAAAGGCAAAAGTTGTCATGATGTATGAAAAGATACAACTAAGAAAGTAGGCAGAGCATTTACAATGAGCTGACAAAATAATATAAGATTAGGAATTAATGATATTCTGAAGTCTGGGGAAAAGACCTATAGGAAGAAACCAAAATCAGATATGAAGTTCAATTGAATTCTGATGATGACTGATGAAATCAATTGATTATATTTTTGCTTAGTTGTGTTTTGTTTGGTTTTTTTTTGTTAATCTCTTCATTGATTTGTTATATTGTAAAAAAGTGTATGTATTTTCTTTTATGAAATTTAATTTATTACATACTGTAAAATCTTGAATACATGCCCGGGCGTCTATTTGTTTCAATGGTGTGAGAAGGCATACACATGAAAAGACGTTTAATAATCTGAAAGTGAGGAAAAACGCCGGGAATTTATATCAATGACCCGAAATAGCCCGGCATTTATTTGAGACCTGGCGTTTAATCTAATTTTTATACCCCACCCGGCTTTTATTTGAGACCGGCGTGTATTCAAGATTTTTCGGTAAATACAGTAGAACCTCAATAAATCGAATTCTCCCTACATCGAAGTTTCGGACTATTCCCTTCCGCTCCAGATATAAAACGTTTATAATTCAAAGTACGGTAATAGAACCTCCATAAATAGAATATTTTTTTTTGGAGAAAACTCACTCTCTATAATCTTACCATTGCCTGGGATTCGTTATGTCCAGCTGCTTGGTGACCATTTTCATCTGTCATGGCCTTCATATACCCTAATGATGGAAGCAGTGAACCATGCAAACTTTGTGGCCTGTAATCTGGACATTATCCTACGAAGTAAATACAAATAAATTTGCCCACAAATGAAATTTTCAGGGGGGGGGGGGTCTGCCATCTTGGAAGTCCACAAATCAGAACAATCCCCAAGACGGCAAGGCCCTGGAACTACGGTTGCCGACTTGTGGAGAGACGACTGTATAAACAGTTCTGATATGTTTTCAGTTATGTAGATGGGCAGATGGTTCATTCTATAAAACAGGCAAAATTTACAAACTTTTTAAAATTCCAATTAGCTGTTTAGGTACAGTATGTGATTATGTAGTATGTAGATACATTTCTATATTCATTAAAATAATTTGCATTGTTTCATTTCCATATGGTTAATCTCACACAAAATCTCTGTTATACCAATTTTAGTTTATTTAACCTCCATAAATCAACCTTGATAATTAGAATTTTATTTCATTTAATCTCGATAAATCAAGACGTCTATTAATTGAATCATTTTGTTCCTCCCTTGAGATTCGATTTATCAAACTTCTATTGCTGTTAAATTAGATTTAATTAATTGTATTTAGATAATTTTTGCCTTTAAACTAGCTTCACTGCATTTTTCTTGTTTTTCTAAATTGTCTTTCTCTCTCATTTATTTATTTATTTATTTTTTTTTTCTCAAGCCATAGATTCATTACTACACTTGGTTGGTTTGTTTGGTCACCTTCTTGCACAATGTTTATTAGATGGCAAAGCCACTGCAAATGCTTCACCTGAGATTGAGCAAGGAGATAGTTAAGTTTTATTTGTGGCTATTATTTTAATTTAAAAAACATAATTCAAATAATTTATAATGCCTTTTGATGCTACTACAAATTGAAATTATATCTATGAAGTATAGTAAATTTAGAGAAGAAACCAATTACAGAAGGAATGAAGTTAAGGCATTAAAACAATTTGTTTAGCAATAATGCTTCTGTAAATAAGGGCTGTAAAATGTGCCGAGAATGTTTCACCAATCAGGACCTGTACACTATGATTGGAAGAATATTTTTAAAAAATCATCTACAATTACCTGTTAAGAATATTGTCAAAATCAAAATTTATTTGATTATTCAGTAGATTTTCATGATTTTAGTTTTTGTTTGAAATTGGCTATATTTTCCTGATGTCATTGGCGGATTTGAGTAGTTTTTGTTTTGTTTTTTTTGAAGAAATTATGTCACTATTCGAATAAATGTGTCATTTATGTTGCATTTCGCGCATTACAGTTGTTTCACACCACTTTGTTCATATGGTTTTAAGGCAATTGCCCCCCTGGACGACCACCCACCCAGACAACTGCCCCCTAGGACAATTGCCCCCCAACAATAGGGGTTATGCATGGATTTTTTCTAAAACATAACATTTGTTTTTTATAGAATTAGACATGCTAAACATGAAAAACCTAGTCAAAAACTCTTAATACTTCAAATATTTATAAAACTCTAATACTTCAAATATTTATATACTCCACATCCTATTTGTTTTTCAATTTCTGATACCCTATTTGGTTTTTTGGTTTTTTCTTGATTTGAGAATCGAATTGAATCAGATTCACATTTCATATCGTCGCTTTCCTTTCGTCGAAGTTATTTTTACTTAACAGAAAAATTACCAGGATATCAATCAATCAATCAATATTACTCGTGAGTCCTATATCCATATTTTTCATGTTTCAAGCACCAGTTTCCTTTTTCTATTAAATAAAAGAAGAGGTCCAGGAATAGCAATATTGGTAGCTTCTTTATTGTTCAACGCATTTCGAGATCATCTCATCATCAGGAATTATGAACGACTACAGAGTTACAATGGCTACAACACCCGGTATATATGGGAGGGGTCCACTATTCAGAGAGAAGTAAGAAAATATCTCCTACACGATGGAAGAAGAAAAGGACAACTCAATTAATTTCCTGGACTTGAAACTGATTAAAAACTACAACACCAAAAAACTGGAATTCTCTATATACAGGAAGCCCACAGCTACCTCTAATACAATCAATTTCGAATCAAACCACCCACCACAGCATAAAACAGCGGCCCTTAACTACCTTTTTCATCATGCACTGTCATATCCTATCGCTGCTAAAGACAAGAATGAAGAACTAAGGTTTACCTACGATGTGCCAAGAAAAAATGATTTCCCGGACCAAGTCACAAAAAATGTTTTCCGAAAAACGAGATGAGCACTTGAATCACGCAACCTTGCTGTTGACCGTACCACTGACCGTACCACTGATTTTATTTGAGAATTTAAGAATAAATTCTTAAAAAAAGAATAAATAAATTCTTTGCCGACTGCACGTTAAAGAATCCTTGCGAGGCAAAATTTGCGGCCCCTATAACGCCGTCCTGAAATGACCATAGCAGTTGAAAAGGACGTTAATACCAAACAAACCAAACGATCATTATTTAAGTAGTTTGGAAATTCAAAAAAAACTGTCAAAAATATCATCTGGTACATTTTTAGTTGCATACAGATGGTTTTTTTGAGTTTCTAAGGAGCTTTTAATTTGTGAGGATGTTGCTTTGAATGTCGTTTTTTCCAATTTCTTGTCATTGTCATCTTCATGTTCTTCTTCTTTGATAAGATCGCAATTTCGTTATCGTTTAACGTCGGAGAAGTTAAAACATACGCATCAATATTAACAAACTCTGAGAATTTAGATTGAAAATTCAGCTTACTTTTGAGGATTTCCCACTCTTCAAATCCTTCAAATTTGCTATCATTATCTTCAAGTGGCACTGCAAGTTCCGTTTCACTTTCGTTTGCATTACTTATGGCGCCCTCTGTTGGTGACGGCGGAAACTAGTCCAGTTAATCATCGATCACGACGGCGATAACATGAACCAAATGAACAAAATTCAACCAGGCCGCTCACACAAAAAATTTTCACTTTTTTAGTAAAATTTTTTACTACCAATCACAACTTCTAACTTCGTAAAATCCGAATTTCGCCGTAAAAACACTTCGTAAAACTTAAAGTTTATTATATGGAATCATAAAAACAAGGTTCTACTGTATTGGCAATGTACAACTGTGAAATCGGGAGCAAATTTTTTTTTTTTTTTTTTTTGTGGGGGGGAAGGGCTAATCTTTATTAACAGAGGAAAGAAATTCAACTCTATTTATCGTACGAGACAATTGTACTTACTTTATACAAAATTTATAGTAAAATAGAGTCGAACTGTTGTTTGTTTTTTTTAAATTTTAATACCCCCTTCCCGTCCCCAACTGAAATGAGAAGTAGCGTCAATTACGTCGTAAGTGTAATGATTTATGGTCGATAGACAGTACACACACACACACATATATATATTGTAACGTGCTAGTAAAGGCGAACTGCGTTTACCCGCACGTACAGCCAACGCTAACGAAGCAAAGCGTAAAAACAAAAACCCTCCCCTTGACTAAGAAAAATCAGTAACAAGAACACAAGATAACCGCAGGAATAAACTAATAACACTTACTTGAAGAAGCTACAAGAGATTCGACAAGTAAGGTAAAGCCCGTCAAAACAAAGGTGAAAAAATCCACTACTAAATAGATAAACCCAATAAGCACCCGAATTACTAATCCCCACCAAAAAACAACCCCTGAGCGAAGAATTAAAAAAAAAATGAGAAAAAGATAAAAGAAAATTCCAAATAAATATTTTCCTTTATTACAATAGGAGGACACAGATAAAATCGAAAGAAGAAATAAATTGATTATGGTCTCAGAATAGGGGCGAGATAAACGAAAATCTTGCAATAGTAAAAGGCGTGTGGGCGACGGGTAAACCAAGGGCTCAACATCCAAAGACCGGCCAAAGACGAGTGACGAGCGGACTGGTCGAATGGAAGAGGTTAACTCGAGCAAGGCTAGAAGAATCTAGTAGAGTGGTGAAAGTCCAGAAAGGTCGTGAAGGAACGGCCACGCTGCAATTAGGCAAGTCCATTGAACAAAAGTAAAACAGGAAAATATAAACTGGAAGTAAAAAAAAAAATCTTTTTCTTTTCTTTTAAACATAAAAAAAAAATTAATAATGATGAAAGGAAAAATAACAATTCAAAAAAAATATTTAAAACGGAAACATAAAAGCTTGAAGCAAAACAAAACAAGCAATGAACCCGGGACCTCCTCTGGACAGAGCCTAAGAACGGGAAACAAAATTATAAACTATAAATAAAGCACAACAGAACTATCACAATTAACGAACAATAACATAGAAACAATGGGGAAGGACAGACAACGAAGGCTTACAAATAACGGTAGGTCAAAGAAGAGGGCAGGACGAAGACAGACACGTGGGCGAGGTCCTAAAAAAAAGAAAAAAAAAACCAAAACACACAAAAAAATTTAATAATAAAACAGAAGACAAAAGCATGATAACATGGCAGCCCGAGAGTAACAGGAGTCACTCTCACATAATAAAGCATAAGCACAGTCAAGGTGAAAGAATAAAATCACACAGCTCACGACAGAAGGTTGACCCGGACGAAAAAACTCAAAACACAGAGTTTTCATGGCGTATAAAAGTTCAGCGACGGTACGATCCGTCAGCAAAAGTTCACGGACAGAGAAACACTCCTGTTGCCCATCACCAACGAGGGAATGCGCCAGCTCCATTGGTGAACAACAGCAGCCGCCTAGAGACTAGAGTCCGAAGAACTAAACACAAGACGAGTAGAACTGCAGCAGAAATACCCGACGAGTAAGGCCCGAACCATCGCGGCCTGACAAGAAATAAATAAAAAGGCTCTGCATCAAAAACAAGCCCGAGGTGTAAGACATGCTACCTTACTGTAGCAACAGTCGACGAAAGACGATCACCGACATCCATCGTCTAAATCCAGGTTAGACTGTCATAAGCTAAACAGTCAAAGACCAAACGAGAGGTCGACTCCTAAGTCCAAGGAGCAGGTTGTCATCCTGCTGCTGCCTTTGTTCTGACTGTCCAACTAACTGAAATATCTGACCAAAAAAAAAAAATTACAAAATCAAAAAATTTAAATAACGAGGACACGCGGTACAACACTTGATTTCTAGGAAAAAAATAGCGAGACGCTCTAAGAAAACGAGCGGCCGAATACAACGAAACTGCCTAAACAATGAAAAACCAAGCGAACAGAGAGCGCGCACGCACATCTAACAATAACATGGGTAAGAAGCAAGCGTAAACATATCGTAAAAAAAAATATTTTAAAATAATAAAAAATTATTTTTTAGCTCACAAAGCAGACTAAGAAAAATTAAATAATTATTCCTTTTTTTAACAATAAATAAATCTAGTAACCACAGCCAAAGGCACAAATCTCCATCTATCCTTTATCAAAGGGAGAGAACCGGAAAACAAATCTTCCTTATGACTCAAAGGAAATTCTTAGGCGATTAAAAATTCTTATCGCGGACTGGATAAACAGAGAGGAGGGAGCATCTAAGGTTTATTAATAAATATCGGAAAAAGTTCGATCGGAGAACGAACAAGACGCGTCAAAAAAAAAAAATGACACGGCGAGGAACGAGCTAAAAATTAGACGCTTAAAATAATAGACTCACCGGGGAACTAAATATCAATTAGTCCGTCAAGCATAAAAAAAAAATTCGTCTAGGGATAAATAACAAATGATACAAAATAGCGATATCAATAACTCAATACATGAGGAACCGCAATCCCGATCATTAAATAAATAAATCACCAAAGAGAAAAAATTTTTTAGCGCGAGGACAAAAATTAAATAGAATAAATAACCCCCCAAATGAGATACCAAAAAACCCAAGAATAACGCGAACAGAGCGCATCACGTGAACCCTTTAATATTAAAAAAGTGAGGAGGGGGAACACAGTAACCTCCGTAATAATAAATTAATAAGCGTCTAACAAACATAGCTCGTGTCCGAAACAATGACGAACACACTAGCCTTGGAAAAACCACTCGCGGCAGAAAACCAGGAATATCGGTAAACCGGAATGCCAGAAACACTCAACGAAGGAGGGGAGCACATAAGACGTACTCTACTTCAGTGATCAAAATGAACACAGGAAGCAATGATCAAAAAATCAGAAGTAAATGGGTCTCTAAAATTCTTGAAAAAAAAACCCTACTAAAGCCTAAACAAGGGAGAAAAAAAAATAACGGTACGTTACAATATATATACAGGGTGATTTACATCGAATGTAAAATACTTAAAGGGGGTATTATAGAGGTTAAGATAAACACAAAACGTCCTATGAACATGGGTTCAAATATGAACGATAACTGAGATATGAACAGAAATAAAAATGCCGCCACCAAGATCAACAAGTTAATAACTCAGATTCTGTAAAGCCTAGATTAATGAAATTTGGAGGAATAACAGAGTACATAAGACTGTGTATACCTTTAAAATTTGATCGAATTCCAACAAGAAGTTTCCGAGTTACTCATTCAACATCATAACACGTGTTCACTTGTGAGTACTAACTAGCACTTGTTACAATTTTGACTGTGTAACTCAGAAACTTCTCGTTGGAATTCAATCAAATTTTAACGGTATACACAATCTTATGTACCCTGTTATTCCCCCAAATTTCATTAATCTAGGCTTTACAGAACCTGAGTTATTCACTTGTTGATCTTGGTGGCGGCATTTTTATTTCTGTTCATATCTCAGTTATCGTTCATATTTGAACCCATGTTCATAGGACGTTTTGGGTTTATCTTAACCTCTATAATACCCCCTTTAAGTATTTTACATTCGATGTAAATCACCCTGTATATATTTATATTTGATCAGTACATATTTTATATTTGCTGCCTAATTTTTTTATAGGAAACTTCGGTTATACTTTATACTTTTTGAAAAGGTAAATCGATCGCAGAGCAGCAAAAATTATCCGATAAAAGCACAGTAGATTTAAGTTCATGGCTTTAAATTAACCAGCCTTTGTTGATTCGTTTTCTAACAATGAAATTAATATTCTAAGCCTTCAGAAGAATAATTAACCAGTCACATATATTTTCTTTCATAAATTATTATGAAATTCACTTGTTAAAGCTATTGTCGGCGATTTTTTCAGCTGGCCCACTCTACTCCAAGGTGTTGTGATGTCATAGAATGCTATATCGCGCTATTGGTCAGCATTTCGTTGATAGAGCCATGGCCGCCGCCGAAGAAATAAAGAGTTACGCTCGTTCATTAAAATGAAATTACTATAAATATTTACACATTTCATGAATAAATTTATAAAAGTTTCATTAAATATAAGAAAATAATTTAGAAAATAATGTAACTGGTGTCTAAATTACTATTTAAGATACTGTGGGACGCTAAAATGAAGTAGTTCAATCTTTTTGTAGACCCTAGAAGTTTGCGGCCAATATTTGAAAAAATATGGTATGCAACATTAAATTCTGAATTCATGTGACATCAGGGTGTCTAGCGATCCGGGAAAATCAGGAAGTATGGGAATTTGTTAGTGCCAGGAAAAATGTGGGAATTGTACGGGAAATTAGAAAAAAATCCAGAAATATTTTGTTGGAGATGGGAAAATCAAGCTGCTTTCATTCTGTTTCCAAATACGTAGTTGTTTTCCCATCCATTCACTTGATTTCACATGGAAAAGATTAAAGACAGTGCTTTAGAAAATAGATAACAACCTTTAAAGAAAATCACTGATCACTTTTAAATTTGTCAGTGTGGAGAACAACAGTTTAAAAAAATATAAATAAAAAAAAATAAGATGTGGAAGCATATATAGAAGACCGGATCTTTCTGGTGACAATGTAGGGAGAATCTTGCAAGCCTGCTGTGAACCGCATTGGAGCCTTTGCCTTAAAAACCAATTTTGAATAGGGACCCGAATTGAAAACTGCAGATAGAGGTCATAGCTGTCACACTAGTTGAGATGAGAGTTGACTACGGTTCCCAAAATGATGCACTGTTAAGAAAACTAATCCAAGTAGCAGAACAAGAAACATGAATTTATCACTTGAAATATTTCCCATGAGATAAAGCACAAGAAGAGATATCGTATGGAATGAATTAAAATGTTCAACTTTATTTTCTTAATAATAGATTTAAACTAACATTTCTATTTCATTGAGAAATTCTTAGCTTACACAGAGATTATTCGAATAATACTTATAATAATTTAAAAAGCTTTATTGAATCCAAAGATAATGTTATTCTGTAGAATAGAGCTGAAAACATTCTGAATTCTTCAACATTATCATAGAAGTAGGGTTGAAGCTTGAATGTAAAAATTCCGATTAAGCTTTAATTTAACTTCCTCAAAACCTTCACTTAATTCAAAATAATTGGCATGGCGAATTACAGTCGTAAATTGAAATTTGAGATTCTCGTGATTTAACCCTTTTACTGCATTAGCGGATATATCCACACAAAATATCGTTACCTTTACCTGCATAAATATGATTCATCCTACAGGGTTTAAAAAAACTTCTTGTTATGTTGCTGAAATGAAATATGCCATCTTCTCAATAATGAAATGAAATTTAATTACGCAGTTAAAGGGTTAAAATGAAGCAGAATAAAAGTTCATATCATAAAAAGTTCTACCGTATTCGGGCGTGATTTCATTCAATTCGGAGAAGGCGAGGTTCTCTGGCAGATGTATACTTTATCACCGTAATTTCACACAGAAAAACTGCAGTTTATCCATATGTTTTTCATTGTAAAATGATTCTGCGGTTTATTGCAGAACATTGAAAAAAAAACCTTTGTTTAAATTTCTTCAAGCTGTCTCTTTGCCCTCACCATCTACTTTTCTACTTTTTCTGCTTTTTAATTATTATATCTATTCTTTCATTTATCTTACCTTTTCTTCTTAAGACCTCCACACACTTAGCGACTTCTGTCTCATGACTCTCTTAATAAAAGAGGAGAGGGTTAACTAAAGAAGGGTTTAACAAAAGGAGGGTTTGATACAATATAATACAATACAAAGTATTCCAGGAAATGTCCCTGCAGCCATTCAGGTGTTCAACTGGATATGCTAATTTTATAGTTTGACCCACTGCCAATGACTTGAGTCCATTCAAGTACTACCAGTCGAGAACTGCCAGTGTAGAATATAAATGATATCATATTTTGATATACAGTAGATAATGTCTAATTTGTTAGCCTGTTTGAAATTCAAAATGCTAGGCAAATTTTTGGTCGCGTGAAAACCAAGAAACTTTTCTCGTTCATCAAGGACATGATGCAAGCAACAGCAGGCAAGGTGTATGACATCAATTGTTACTCTTTCATGTTTAGCACTAGCTCAAGTATGTATGTTTATGATTTTCTTATGTGAAACCATTATTGTGGCAAATCAATAAATATTTCCTGTTATTCATTTATTCGTGCTGTTTTGCCCAGTGATTAGCACGAATAATCGGTTGGTTACCGTTTTGGTGATTTACTCAGAATTTTAAATTTTTTGGAAACCCTTTCACACTCCTTACTCTACTCTAGCCTCTGAAAATGGCAGAGGGACAATAAGGGGTTAAAGAGAGTGGTGCACACAAGAGGCTAAAATTGGCACGTACTATCCATGACGAGTATTACCGGTACTATCATTAGCATTAATCCATACGAAATGAACTGTAGCACACAAGATAAATATCACATGAACAAAAAAAAGGTTTAGCTCGGTGCAAAGAGCGTGTGAACGGGTTGCCATGTTTAGTTAGTTCCAAAACCGGAGAACCGGAACCGGAAATCAGCAAACTGGAAGTCAACATTTTAAGATTGATTGCCGGAAATGGGCATTGTTACTAATGAAGTCACACATTGCTTTAAAAAAATAATAATGATAATAATAAAATTGCATGTAAATTACATGATAAAACACATGTAAACACTTACGATTTAAATTACTAAATTCAAATTAAAAATGCATAATGTCTCTTTTTATTAAATTTGAACATATATTTTGAATTCTCCTGACAATTTTTCAGCGAATTTACGGTAACTGTTCTGGGTGTTTAATATATTCATTAAACTCAATGCAGGTCATGTTATAATTTATTAACCTAACCTAACCTTCAAAGTGACTTTTGAGTCACTGCAAAACTGGAGATTGGTTGTTTGAAACCGGAGACTGGAGAAATGAGACAAAAACCGGGGACTCCAGCCCAAAACCAGAGAGAGGCAACCCTAGTGAACGGGACAATGGACCAGTGAAGAAGTTGCTATAGAGTCATAGTCCAGGGTTCTTCAATTTCCAATCTGAGAGTAGAATGTGGGTGCGAAGGCAATCTGGAGAACACCTGTTACCAGAGTACGTTGTTCCCACCATGAAAATTTGATGGTGTTGATGGAGTACTTGTGTGGGTTACGTTAGCTAGATTGGACTTGGACCAGTGGTTGTTGAACATGGAAACATGAAGGCTGATCATTACCTGGACATTTTGAATAATTAGATTCTTTCCACCCTCTGGTAGTTCTATGGAGTGGATGATTGTTATCATCAGGATGACAAAGCCCTTTGCCACAAAGCTGCCGATGCCATGGAATGGTATGACGAGATCAATTTCATTGAGTGCCCTGTACTACCCACAGCCGTTACCTGAACCCCATAGAACACTTGTGGATGAACTAGAACCACGGATGAAGTCGAGACCAACTTGTTTGAAATCAGTTGCTGATATCTGTACCACTTTGATAGAGGAATGGGAACACATTGAAGATAATGTCTACCAAAAATTAGTGGAGAACCTTCCACAAAGTGTACAGATAGTTATCCAGGCCAAAGGCAGACATACCAAATACTGTATTTACTCGATTCTAAGGCGCACCGGATGTTTCTTCATAGTTCCCGTTTTTGATTTTTGATTTTTGAATAAAGTTATAAAGTTGATTTTGGTACGCCTAAGATTCGAGGAATTATTATTTTTTTTTTTTTTTTGAATAAAGTTATAAAGTTGATTTTGAGGTGCCTTAGAATCGAGTATATACGGTATTAGAATAACTGTTTGCACGATATACGTTTATTGGTATAGTGTCTGGAAGATTATTAATAGATAATGTATGCTGTATGGCTTTTTTTTTTATTTTGTGCATTGGCTCTATTGATGAAGTTAACTTCAAAGCACATCAGATGAAGAAAAAACTTTTGTATTGTTTTATATAAGATGAAATTATCGATAAAAAAAAAATTGACGCTTCTTAATTCTAGTTTTGTTGTATTAGTGCCAGTGTATATATCGTCTAGATAAATTAACATAATCTCGTGAGAACATTAAGGCACAGTTCTTGGGCTCTCTAGACCAGTGAGTCTCAGGTTTGAATCCTGCTGATAGCATGGATGTTTATGCTTGTCCCTTTACTAACCAGCTTGGAAGACCAATCAGAACTTCAGTAGACTAATCCCCTTCTACGCTAAATTTCAAATAGATTTAATGAATATTTATATCCTTCACTTGGAAAAGGTAAAAGAGCAATAGAAAAGATGGATATAAATTAATAAAGAATTTTCTAAAATCTATTTGCATAAATATTTTATAATTAAAATTTTGTTGTTTGTCTAGATTCTTTTAAAATTTAAATATTTTTTTTATCTTTATTTGCAGAATTGACCAATATTTGTCGAGCAGTTGGTAAGGATGCACTCTATTTATTACAAAAACTAAAAGGAAGAGGTATGTAATTAAGCTTCATTTTTAATTTTTTTTATTTTAGTTTTCTCAGTTAATTTATTTGATAGATTAATAAATCATGTGAGGACCAGTAGAGATTACAAGAACTTTCTTCCAAAATTTTTTTAAATTATAAACTAGTTTTAAGGATGACAAGAGTTTCACTATCCATTAATCTTATTATTGAATATAATTATACATTAAAATATTTTTAAACTTTTGCATTATAATTTTTAAAAAGTACATATTTAAATAATTTTTCACGGCTCGACAAAATTTCAAATTTCATCTTGGGAAATGTTGCTCTAGTGTGTTGCCTCATAGTAAAATAGCCTGTATAAAGTCGGGATAAACGTAAAATTATTAATAAAAATAAATTCATCTCCCCTGAACTCTCCCCTTCCTTTGTTTTTTTGCCAGCAACTATGCACATGGCTGGAATTTAAGCAGAGCTTCCTCTGAACTCACCTTACCTCAACAAACACGTGAGGAAATATACTGAAATTGACGTTAAGCCTGATTACCCCAAGTGATCATCCACAATTTGCGATAGAAAAATAAGATTGACAATTGTCAAAGGGAGAACGAAAACAAACGAACAAAACTAATTACAGCTTCCAGTATTCAAGGAAGGAGATGTGCTAACATCCTCAAGTTACCATCTAGTAGGTGCCTCGTTTATGGTATTTCATATGCCATCTCAATTCCTGTGAGTGTTGAAGAATTCCAGCCAACAAACGCTGCTATTAGTTTTTACACTCTGCAGCATATTCTCCAGGAGATCTTGGACAAATTCCCCCATGCGTGCCATTTTGAAGTCATTGTGGATAGACTGGTTTCTCACAGTTCTCCTATCAAGTTGAGCAGTAGTCCTGAGGGTAATATTTAGAATGGAGTTTGCTCCATGTACTTTACCCTTTTGGCCTTGTTCAGCACGTACGTCACATGATGATTCCAGCTGTCTTGAATCTATGAAAACATTTACTCATGATTTGTATCGATTAACCCAGCCAAGCTCCTTACAATGTAAAATGAGAGAAGTCAGGGGTTACTTAAATTTCCTGTTTAAATACATGGCAACCCCCTTGTACTTGCCTACATTTAAGCTGAGCTTCCAGGTATTAAATCAGTGTTCAAAATCCTTTAAAGCCTTTTGTAAATGAGCAATTTGTAAATATTGGCAGGTTTACATGCCCTTACTACAATTGCTGTTCCGTCTGGATAAAAGTATAATCTACATCTATCTGGTTTGGGGAAGTCCTGTACACAATAATTAAATAGCACAAGTCTGAGAACGGAGTTCTGCGGAACGCCGGCTTTTACAACACAGGATGAGGATAGGTTGTCGCCTACCTTAGTCTGATATGTATTTGTAAGGATGGATTGAACCATCTGTACCATGTCAGAAGGAAATTTATCGTTGATCATTTTTAAGCCCATCATGCCTTATCAAAAGCCTTGCATTCAAGAAAGACGATGCCACGTTACATAGAAAGATTTTGGGGAGGTGGAGGCTGAGATCTTCAAGGAGCCTCCAAACATGCAGCTGATAGAAGTGGTTGGCCTGAAAGTCAAACTTATCCTGCTGGACAAGATTATTTGCATAAGTGTTACTGGAACCTGGTGAGCATTGTTATTTCCAGAGCTTTGGAAATAAAGGAGAGCAGGCTTACCAGCCTGTAACTTGTTGGATTTATGGGATTTAGACCAGGTGCCAAGGAGGATTCTTAGCATAATAGAATGTTTTCAAGCAGCAAGGAAGTAAGAAATCTTCTAGCAATCTTTAATAATGCAAGTAATATCATGAATTAGATTCTCTGGAAGGTCTGTCAGGGCATTATTACTTACCTTGTCTTTACCAAGTGCCTTCTCTTTTTCCTTCTTCTTGACAATGTTGCTGATCTCTCCAGCTTCTATTTGAAACCTTAGTGCAGGTTGCTGGTCTTCATGAATGTTGGCAAGGCATTCATTCACTTGTTGGGTCATAATTTGACTTTCAGGCTTGTTGTTTAATAGGAGTAATGACCTGCATTTCCAGCGAATATGCAATATTCTTGGCTTTGTCTTGATCACTAAGAAGATAATTACCATTTGGGGTACATGGTGGAGGTAACGTGTCATTCTTCTTTTTCTGTAATGCTCAGGCCATATTCCAAACAGAATTGCCAGGAGCTGACAAGCTTAGGATCTTTTCAGTCCATTTATCATTGGACGAGTTTAATCTTCTCATGGACCTTGCTTCTAACCTGTTGTACTAGGTTTTGAGCTCGAGTTCACGATGGCGCTGCCATTACCTACGGGTCCTATTCCTTTGCATAATCGGATGTTGAATGCATGGAGTTAATTCAAGATAGTAAGGAGGCTTGCTCTCCAAAGGGAAGGCACTAGCCTCCATGGCATCTTTGATATACTTGGTAGGTATCTCGATACTTTGATCAATGTCCTTCGCACAGCACACATCATCGAAACGGGAGTCGTGAGTCTTGAGTATATCTTTGAATAGTTTCCAGTCTTGCCAATATTTAACTTCTTCTCTGAAGTTTACAGGGTCGGGACACATTAATATGACCACCTCTCCTCGAACATGTTGGAATGTCCCATGGTATGTAGATGAAAAATCATTGCATACGAGGTGTGTCTAAAAAGTTCGGTGAATGCTGTCATATCTGGACGGCAACTTGGCGCATGTGCTTGCGCATGGTTTTTCAGATACTTGGGGAGAATCGATACACAGCATGCAATGCATGTGACTTCCAGTGTAAACAGACTGAGACCAGTTGAACGTAGTTAGTGTGAGAGGAAGTGTCACAGCGCAATGGAGCAACATGTAAACATCAAGTTCTGCTACAACTTGGGGAAGATTGCAATGGAGACACATGGAATGTTGGTGTAGGTGTATGGGAGGGAAGCAGAGACCAAAAAAAAGCCGTCTGCAAAAATCCAAGGTGAAAACACTGTTGATCGCCTTCTTCGACAACAACGGCATCATCCACAAGGAATTTGTTCCTGCAGGTCAAACCATTAATGCTTCATTTTCCCGTCCGATGCAACTCTGGCCTAACCCAGCGGATATGCTGTAGCAATCGGTTCAAAATGGACTGGTAAAATGCAGCATTAACCTTTTCCCAGCGGAGGTGGCCTAATCAGGCCACTTTTAGCTATGTGAGTTCCATAATAACACATTACAAAATTTAAATGCATATAACTGAAATTGCTAATTTTTTTTTATATTTTTTTTCAGATGCACATTACTATTATATATCCCTTCAAATTTTAAAATTAAATGAGAAAATATAATAAAAAAATGATTTTCCACAGGTGTTGTCAAAGGAGGGGGGGGGGGCTGAAATCATGACTATAAAAAATGCTTATAAGAAATTTTCTATTATCGAAAAAACTTCAAACTGCTTTTGTTGAATTCTTGAAAGTTTTATAATTAACTGCAAATAAATTATATACCCTAAATTTATTAATAATCAATAATATTCGAAATTTTAGAAAGCTTGTATATCTGGTATGGAGAAACTTAGCAACATCTAAAATTACGAATTTATTAAAAAATTCCAGGGCACAATTGAACCATTTAATGATTGTTTTATATTAAAATGATTCCTTTTATTTATGTTTAAAATTTTTTTTTTTCGTAAATTACATTTTATTCATAAGTTATTTCACAAAAATTAAAACCATTGCTATCGGGATCGTTTCTTGATGACGTCATTTGAGATTGTTCCCTTCTCAGAATATAAGGAAGTTAGATAAGGCCACACCATTGCTTTATCAAAGAAAGAGATTAAATCCTATTATGTGATTTTCTAGCTATTGTCATGCAGGTGTGATCCATTTAACAACAAATTACGTATATCTTCGAGAGAAAAAAGTAAAAATATTCCACATTCAGTTATATAAAAAATCGTTAAAAAAAAACAGAGATATTAAAAAAAAATTTTTTGCTTTATTTAGAAAAGATATCTCCCTAAATTTTGGCTGTTTTCAAATTCGAAATTAATACATTTGTAATTTTTTAAAAAAGGATTAAAACCAAGTTTTTCAAATAGAAAATATTATTATACATTTTAATGTATTGTTTATAAAAAACCATTACTTTTAATCGATCAAAAAAATTACTAATCAAAAGCAATTATATTCAAGATCACAAATTTAAAATTTTAAAGCAGTATATAAGTTATTGAATTTTTAAAAAAATATTTTATATCCCCCTGTAAGAAGAATCATTTACTCAAGAAAATAGCTGGCTGGGAAAAGGTTAATGGTTTGACCTGCAGGAACAAATTCCTTGTGGATGATGCCGTTGTTGTCGAAGAAGGCGATCAACAGTGTTTTCACCTTAGATTTTTGCAGACTGCTCTTTCTTGGTCTCGGCTTCCCTCCCGTACATCTGCACCAGCATTCCATTCGTCTCCGTTGCAGTCTTCCCCAATTTGTAGCAGAATTTGATGTTTACACGTTGCTCCATTGCGCTGTGACACTTTCTCTCACGCTGACTACGTTCAACTGGTCAGTCTATTTACACTGCCAGTCACATGCATTGTAAGCTGTGTATCGATTCTCCCCAAGTCTCTAAAGAACCATGCGCAAGCACATGTGAATGATCCCATACCAACTCACCTAATGAGGGTTGCATGACCGACTCTGATTTGCTTTAAATTTGGTACACAGATTGATGATATAGAGGCATGACAAAGTCCAAATTTTTAGGTACCTGCTCCACTTATTTATAGAAATACAGGTCCCCATTGTTTGTCCACCCCCTCAAAATACCAAGAAATTGATGTTATTTAATTTTTTTTTTCTTAAAAATTCATGCAATTTTGGCCATTTTGGCAGCCATTTTTCTCATAAAGGGGGAGCACTAGAAACTGTTTTATTTTTTTTAAATCAGCTACTGAGTGTGTTAGCTATTCACAGGAAAAGAGTTTACTTTTGGTTATTATTTGCATAGAGATATCCTGCTGATAGTACAGTGCTGGCCAAAATGTTTTGTACCATTTGAAACTAGGTAAATCTAAAAGGTACACACCTGAAACTATATGTGTATATTCACTGTCCTAAAAGTTGTTGTTTCTGATAGAAATTACGAAATCAAATGAGGAATTGCTTTGTTAAACGTTTATTTCTTGAAATGGTGGTGGACAAAACTTTTTGTACCACTTTGAATTTCTACAAAACAAATGAAACAAAGCACATACAGCAGAACAAAATCACTAGATTTGACCACCTTTCTTCTCGATTACGTTGAGAAGTTGTCCAGGAATCGACTTGAATAAATCTTTAATGATTGTTTTGGCAAAACACCTGCTAGTGTTCATGATGGCATTAATCAACTTGTCACGATTGTCGTATTGTTTTTCTTGATAAATAGCAAGTTCTAGCAGATGCCAGACATTTTCAATAATGTTCAAATCAGGGCTTCTGGCTGGCCACTCTAAAACATGGATGTTATTATGTTCAAAATAATTCTTCACAATATTGGCGGTATGGATTGTGGCGTTGTCTTGCTGCCAAATCCACTGTTTTCGAGGAAATTCTTTCTTGATCCATGGGAAAAAGACTGTTTGAAGATCATTAAGATAATCCTCTTTCTTACACTTTCCATTAACAACTTGTATCTTAACATTTCCATCAGATGTTATGGCTCCAAGGACCATGACGCCTCCTCCACCCATTTGGTGCTTCTTACGTGATGGACCCACCACTTCACCATTCACCCTTTCCATGTAAGAGCTCAAATTGTCAGGGCCATCCAGACAAAATCGTTTTTCATCTGAAAATATGACCAGGGAAAAATCTGTATGGGCGGCCACGTGACGCCTGGCAAAGTTAAGTCTCTCCTCCTGAAATTTTGCAGTCAGTGGCATGTGTTTTTCAATGTGCTGATATGTAAATCCATTCTCTGTAAGAATCTTCGTATTGTCCTTCTCGATGCATTTACGCCAGTTATTTTCTTCAAAATTCGACTGTTAACTACCTCACCACGGGCGAAGTTTGCTTTGGCAGTTCGTTTTACTCGATTTTTATCACGTTTACTAAGGGCAGCTGGTCTCCCAACCTTTCTGCCTGTCTTCTGATTCCGATTTTTGATGATATTTAGCACAGTTGTTTTGTGCAAACCAGTTAACGTCACAACTTTGCGCAAACTTTTGTGTTCCTTATACAACCTTCAAATTTCTTCCCTTTTTTCCTCTGAATACATGTCTAATCTATTCGTTAGCTTGAAATCAATATTAGCCTGTATAATATTGTATATACACTAAATATGACCGTTTATACCTGATGAAATTTCCGAAACACCCAGTGGTACACAAACTTTTGACCACACGATTCCTAAGGATTCAACCATGTACTATTAGGGGAGGTTGGGAAGCGCTGCTTCCTTATGTATTCGTATCCTAATTTGCATATAATGTCTATTTTAACATTTCGTTTAACTATATTTTATTTAGTTTTAGAGAATCAGGTGGTACAAAACATTTTGGCCAGCAGTGTATATGCATGTTTTCCTCTATACCATATGCTTGTGTTCACCCTCTCATAGACTTATCATTAATAAAAAGGAAAAATAATAATGCATGTATTAATGCACTATTTATACAAGAATTCAAGAAATTTGATATATTAATTCATTTAATAATAATTTAAAAATAATTTCTACATTTTATAGCAGAATTAGATATTTGATGAAAACAAGAAATAGAATTTCTCCAAAACTGAACGTTGTCCATTCGTAATTATAAAGTACTAAATAATTTCTTGAAAAATCAATCAAAATAAAGGAGCTATAAGTATTTATTTCATAAGCTATACAAGGTGTTTTTGAATTGAGTACAGATTTTTTGGGAGATGATAGAAGAGGTCCTTGGAAGTATTTTTTATCATATGAACATGGGGTCCCCGCAGCTCCGTTTACTTACAATACTGCATTGAACAATCAAATGACACCGGGACGCAGTGTGCGTTGGTAGGCCTAGATTATTTTATTTTTAACAATTAACACATCAAGTGAACTTTTTAAAACAAATCTTTACCTACTGCTTTCCCAGAATGCGATTAGTTCATTTACATATGGACTAACCGTATTTTACAAAGAGGTTGGATACCATGGAATCTCCTTGACGAAGTTTGTCCTAAGACTTTTCAACAAACAAGCACGTGCACCTTGAAATTTCTTTGCAAACAATTACTTTAAAAGTTATTACAGTAGATTGCTTGTGTTAATTGTTAAAAATAAAATAATCTAGGCCTACCAACGCACGCTGCGTCCCGGTGTCATTTGATTGTTCAATGCAGTATTGTAAGTAAACGGAGCTGCGGGGACCCCATGTTCATATGACAAAAAATACTTCTAAGGACCTCTTCTATCATCTCCCAAAAAATCTGTACTCAATTCAAAAACACCTTGTATAATTGAAATACAGCAATATATTGAAAATTGATGTGTACAGAATTTTATTCAACTGCAAGCATAAGTTCTTGTATTTTATTCACAGTATCATTTGTTACTGAAAACATGTGTCCTGTAGCTTTTGCTGCTGAAGGCATTGGTATTATATCTAACAGATGCTTGTATGGAATCCAGCATGTATCTGGTTTCTCTGGCCAGTAGAAATTTTGGCAGGGGCTATGAGGATGAATAAATTGTATTTGAACATCACCTTTTTCAAAACAGTTTCCTAAGACAACTCCTAACCACCATTTCTTATCATACATGCAAGCAACATAAGAACCTTTAGAAATGTTATTAGGATGTGAATTTTTGACAGGTTGCTTACCAACTGCAGATACTTCAACCTGATTCGATATGTTTGTAGATACAATGGAAACTAAAAGCATAGATTTACTAATAGGAATAAATTTATGATATTCCCTGGTATCCTCAATTCTTACAGCAGAAGATAGTCTTTCAGAAAGCAATGCTCTTGTTTTTGCTACATATTCTTCAGATGCAAAGAAAAACTTAATATTTTTAAAATTACCTGTGCAATAATGAAACAAATCAAGTGGAGAAATTATCTGATCCTTGTAAGGACATTGCAAGCTGGTTCTGCAAGTAGAATGTTGCTCCCTTATTCAATGCTTCATTCACCTAATAACACTATTTCTAAAAGTAACTAAATAATGTTCAGAGGGTAAATAAAATCTAATAGATGTCTTAAATAAATATTTATATAAGTTTTGTTTTTTTACATCTTTTTTTATTAATGTTAAGTCCGTGAGAGGCGGGACACAAGCATATGGTATAGAGAAAAACATGCATATACTATCAGCAGGATATCTCTTTATGCAAATAATAACCAAAAGTAAACTCTTTTCCTGTGAATAGCTAACACATCAGTAGCTGATTTAAAAAAAATAAAACTGTTTCTAGTGCTCCCCCTTTATGAGAAAAATGGCTGCCAAGATGGCCGAAATTGCATGTTTTTGCCCTATGGTTTGTCTTTAAGCTTAAATATTTCCAAGAAGGCGTGAGAAACCCAAGTAAATTATTGTGTAGCAATTTATAGTCAGCACCTGTACTCTACCAGAAAGTGAGTAAACCTTTGGTTTTATTTTCCTTTTTTTGGAATTGATGTCTTGATTTTAGCAAAATCGAGAAAATCAAATTTTGGTGGTTGCAACTTCTAAGAGTACTGTACGCTAACAGTTTTCATTAGAAACATTGTAGTATTTTTTTTCTGAATGCCTGGAATAACTAGTTTGCATAGATACCTAACACTTTCATATTGCATGAGTATAATTTTTAAGAAAAAAAAATTAAATAACATTAATTTCTTGGTATTTTGAGGGGGCAGACAAACATTGAGGACCTGTATTTCTATAAATAAGTGGAGCAGGTTGCTAAAAATTTGGGCTTTTTCATGCCTCTATATCATCAATCTGTGTATCAAATTTAAAGAAAATCCGATTCGGTCATGCAACCTGCTTTTATTTTTTCAGGTGAGTTGGTATGGAATCACTCATGCACCAAATTGCCGTTCAGATATGACACCATTCACTGAACTTTTTAGACACACCATGTATCATTAAAAGCTGACAACAACAGACGTGTAGTAGCATCCATTAACATAGCAATTGTCGCAGTCATGGGCAGAGCAAGTGATCTGTTGGACCTCCAAAAGGGGATGATCATTGGCTATCGGGCCAAGGGGGGCAGCATTTCAGAAACGGCCACCTTTGTGAACTGCTCTAGGACTGCCGTTGTGAAGGTGTACCGTGACTGGATGAACCAGACAGTTTCGAGCAATCGAAGAGGTAACTGTGGGGCCCCACGGGCCATTGATCCTAGAGGCGAGCATCGGTTACGACGCCTGGCCAAGAACAATCGGCGTGTCACTGTTGAGCAACTGACACAGCAAATGAACAGTGGGGCCACTATGCGTGTCAGAACCAAGCTCCTGCGTGTCCCTCGTCAATCAGCAGTCTGCTTTATCGTCCTGATTGGAAAGGACTCCTTCTTATCCTCTGGACTTAACTAGGTTTCATATGACTTCTTGTCTAGTTCAGTATACTTCCCCTGGATCACCCAGTATAATGCAGATGGAAGTGGGTTGTTTTTTAATATGGTGGTCGAAAAAATACACTGATTTAAAGGCAAAATATGTCATGGTAGAAATGGAGTAAAATACAGTTCTGCACTAAAAAAAATATGTAATATATATAAAGAATAACAGAAGTCAGATGGGCAATTAAGTCCCTGAAGACTGGCAAAGCTGCAGGTGATGATGAAATCCGGTCCGAGATGTTAAAGGCCTTAAATCAGGATGGTATCCTGTGGCTGACTCGAGTGTGTCAGGTTGCTTGGATATCTGGACAGGCCCCTAAGCAATGGCAGACAGGAATTGTGATCCCTATCTTCAAAAAGGGAGATCAGAGAGATTGCAACAACTATCGAGGCATCTCTTTGCTCAGCATTCCTGGGAAAGTGTACGCTAAGTGTCTGGAGAAGAGAAGTCGGGAAATAGTCGACTCCAAACTGTCGGGGGAGCAGTGTGGTTTCCGACCTGGCCGAAGCACGACGGATCACATCTTTGCTCTAAGGCAAATCTTTGAGAAATCCTGGGAGTATGCAAAAGAGGTCTACACTTGCTTTGTGGACCTCGAAAAAGCATATGACAGGGTTCCTCGGGAGAAGCTCTGGCAAGTGTTGCAAGAGTATGGAGTGGATGGGCAATTACTGGTTGCTATCATGTCTCTGTACGAAAGCTCTGAGATGTGTGTCCGGATAAATGGCATTAAGTCAAGACCGTTCACCGTGGGTGTTGGACTCCGCCAAGGGTGCGTACTGTCGCCCCTCTTGTTCATTATCTTTATGGACTGGATAGACAGGGGCAGCCGAGGCGATGAGCGTGTTTGTGTGGGCGACTGCCTGGTGGAGAGGTTGCTCTTTGCGGACGACCTTGTCCTGCTTGGGTCTTCTCGCACGAACCTTCAGCATGCACTAGACCGGTTTGCAGCCAAATGTGAAGAAGCTGGGATGAAGATCAGTGTGGCTAAAACCGAAGTTCTGGTTCTTTCAAGACAGCCTGCTCAGTGCGCTCTGCATGTTAGGGGAGCCTCATTGAGACAGGTGGAGAAGTTCGAGTATCTCGGGATTGCATTCACGAGTGATGGACGGCAGGAGAAAGAATTGGATGCTCGGATCGGTGCAGCAAGCTGTGTCAGACGTGAACTGTGGCGATCCGTGGTAACGAAACGAGAGCTGGGTAACAAAGCCAAGCTCTCCGTCTTCAAATCTATCTTTGTCCCCATTCTCACCTATGGTCATGAGGCTTGGGTAATGACCGAAAGAGTGCGATCGCGGGTACAAGCGGCCGAAATGAGATTCCTGAGAGGTGTGGCAGGTGTTACCCTACTAGATAGAGTGTACAGCAGCACAATAAGGGAATCTTTAGGTGTTGAGCCGCTACTTCTCCGCATTGAGAGATCTCAGTTGCGCTGGTATGGCCACGTGATACGGATGCCGCAAACTAGTCTTCCTAGGCAGTTGTTATTTTCCAAGCCGGTGGGTAAGAGACCAAGGGGTCGGCCTAGAACCAGGTGGCTAGACTACATGGAGAATCTGGGTTCGAGTCGCTTGGATATTACCAGGGAGGACATGCGCCTGATGGCGGAAGATCGCGATCGCTGGAGATCCTCCATAGGGCTGCTGCCCCCGCGACCCTAACGGATAAGCGGGTTTGAAAAGTAAGTAAGTATATAAAGAATTTTAATAATAAAGCTACACAATGGTTAGGTTCTATTTTTATTTAAATGCACACGTACTCAATAATCACAAATGGTAATTCAGCCTCATTTTGGAAATATAAATTGAAAGTCGTAAAAGATAGTCAGCTAGAATTCTCAGGATTGTGTAAAGTCATATGAAGGGACATAAAATGACCTTGATAGTGGCATGCCCATAAATCTAATGAAGCAACCAAAAATTAAAATCTTACTGAAAAACTAAAATCTCATCCTGTTTCACTGTTTGAAAAAAAAATATGGCCTTTTTTACATACAGTGTACATGAGATATCTACCATCATTAAACATTCTGTTGAAACAGGACATGGTTTTATTATTAAAGACTTAAAATTGACATGGTGGCTGTCTACTTGATGCATTTCAGACTATGGGGATCCAAACAGACATCCCGAATAAAATATTGAACAAAGATACTGGACCACTAGCAGACTATTAAGTGTTACAATGGATTGCATCATTGAACCAGATTAAGATCGGAGAAATCCCCAAACACGACTGACAGTTCTAAACTAATCAAGGACAGACAAATTTATACAGTGACTACTACAAATACCGAAAAATCAATTTACACAAGTAATCACCCTGCTGAATGAGGCAACATAGTTTCCTGCAATGTGCATTAGGGATTCATAATTTTGGTTGTGGAAAAAGTGGTACTATAATCTGTAGGTGTCTTTTATTGTACTTTATAATCTGTTGTATATTGTATTATACTGTTTTGCATTCTAGCATGCGTATAGTCTTTATTATATTATAATATACTGTATTTTATTTTGTGTTGTAAACTGAATCTTAAAAACAACAATTGTGTTTTTTAGTTTGGGTGTGCACAGCATTCCTTAGTGTTGCCTTTTGGTAAATGTCTTATGGTTGGATCACTAATTCAGAGCCTCAAGTGAGGGACTAACCAACCTCACTGGAAGGTTGAGGTTCAAGGTCTCCTTAAAAAACAAACTCTTTTCCATTGGCAGCTTTAGTGATGGGGAGATGGGGGTGTTTTTTATCATCAGGAATGGTCTCCTGATGAATAATTTTGATGGTGCCACTCAGTTGTGCATGTCATAAAAGCATGGTGATAACATCAAAATGGTGCCTTTTCGTCTCAGAAAATTAACATTATCTCTGTTTATTACCATCTGATTTACTTTATTAATATATCGTTTTAAAAATTATTTTAGCATTAATATTTTCTAAGATTGTTTGAGGTTAATTAAAAAATTAACCAAGCTTTTATTTCATTAAAAAATTAGCCTTTCCATCTATTTTGTACAAAACTTTATTGGCACTGGCATAATAAACATAATTCGAAGTCATTGCTGCTCACAGGCCGTCCCGCAGATGAATGTGAATGATCTATTTTCACTACACCTTCCATATTTCTTATTTATTCATATCATTTTAAATAGAATATAGAAGATTTTCAATAGATAAAGTAATGTTTATTTTTCTGTATTATTTTCTAAACAGAAGAAAAACACATAACCAGTGTAAATTAAAGCTACACTAATCAAAATGTCTGAAATATCATTAATTTTAGACAAAAGTCTCTAAAAAAGCATTTTATAGAGATTTTAATTACCTTTGAAATGAGATATTGCAAAAGAAAATCAGTCAAAACTTGACTGAGATATTGCATATTTTCTGAAATAAGTTTCAGACCAGCAGACATGAGACTTTGAGGTGGTCCCAAGCAAAACTAGAAATTATCTCTGTTAATTTTTGTTACAGTATAAGCAAACAAATTTATCTGGCCATTCTTATAGATAACTAAGTTCTCTACAAGATTGATCATGTACATGTTCCTCATGCAATCAATAATTACGAAGATATTTTACGATTTTATATTTGGCTTTCCTCACACGGAAACATTAAAATGGAAATATCTCGACAGCAGTTAATTTAGAGTAAATACCATATGGAGCTTTCTTATAGGGCTCTAAATAATGATATATTACAACAGCAAATCATATTGTAAATAACTGAGATAATGGTGTTTTCTAAAACGAAAAGGGGCCATTTTGATTATGTCATCACGCCTAGGAGTCATTCAACGTCAAATCGAACAAAATCGGGGGATAATTGACCTTAGGGTCTCCGATTTTTCTGAAACTTTATCAGTGTATTCTAGTGGATAAAATAAAGGCATGCATAGTTTCGTTTGCCAGATGAAAATATATTTTGGGTTATACCGGTAATTAATTATCAAAGTTATCATAATTTTGCACAGCTTATCACATAAAATGAAGCATATCTCTGGTTATATTCATCATAGGGAATTGTTGTATATGTCAAATTGAAGCTAAAATGAATCACTTTTTTACTTTAATTTATTTTATGGACTTCAAATAAAATATGAAGGGTAAAATGCACTTTAATTTTATAAAATCACATATTAACCTGAAAACGACGCTCCAAACTTGTGAAAATAAAAAATATATATATATAGTTCAATCAGTATTAAATTATTTATCAAGTCACCTGTGCTGCTTTCTTGTGTGAGCAGGAATACAACAATGGCTCAGGCGACGTCCTTGAAGCAGCGTTGCCAACCGTGTAATAATTATTACATTTTTGCATTGTTTAGCTTGTATTATAACAATATCCAACAATAAGTATTTCCATCTAAAACCCGGTAAGTTGGCAACCCTGCCTTGAAGCGATGATCACGTCATGAGTAGTTAACGTTTTTCATTAAATTACATTATTTCATTTATTTCCTATACTTCTAAAAGGAGTTCCACTTTGAAATTTGGGTGGCCATTAGAACAAATATCAAAAAATATGCTAGTATTTTTTACAGATTTTTAATGTCGTTTTATCTTAAAATTTTCAAAATAAACATTAAAATCATATTAAATAAATTTTTCTTTAATTCCCATTATGTCTGAAATTATATAGTTTAAAAGGCTGCATTTTAAGCTTTAAAATGAGCTATGAATGAAACCTGTACGACGTACAGTTTCAGAGAAACATGCGTTTATAGAACACCTTAACTGGCTAATTTCTGTAAATTTGGCTGTGAATATTTTTGTAAGAAATTATGTTAGATGAAAATTAATACCATGGGGAATGTATAAAAAAGTTTGAACCTTTTATAAAAATGTAATGTTTTTTAGGTTTGAATCTTTTATAAAAATTAAATTTCACGTAGAATGGCTCCTATATGCCATGTACCACAGAGTTACATCATCGAAACTATTCATCAGGAGACCTGATGATAAAATAACACTGATCTTCCCATCACTAAAGCTGCCACTGAGCCTATTTTTTAACATATGCTCCTCTACTAACTCCTGTTCGTTAAGCATTTCCTTTCTTTCCTCAAATGACAATTGCTTGATCCTTTCCTTGAGCATACCAGCCATAGGTTTGAAAGTATATTTAATGGACATGACTAAATTTTTATGGGGAAATCGTCACAATACTAGGCAGCAACTAGGGAGATCATACAAAAAAGGAGGATACAACCACTGAGAAACAAGGATGTAGGAGAAGAAATCTTACGCTTGGGTGCCTACACAAATGACCTTTGTTATTATTTACCTAGAAATTTTGCCCAAAAATATATTTAACTATTTATTTCTCATTTTTACATTCCTTTTGCATTCATTTCCCACGAGTATTTTTTAAGCTTAATAAAAAAAACAACAACAACCAAATATTTGATGTAGCTTCACTTCCATAGTAGTAATATAAAATAGGTAACAATTTTTAAAAATATAAATGTTAAAATATGCATATAATTCAACAGCAGTTGTGAATCGAACCCATTTTGAATTTTGCCACAGCAGCTATTCTTCCCTCCCTCCCCACATCTTCATTTTAACTGTCCTGTATCAAACCAGTTTCAAAACAAATGTTTTTAAACTTTGCTGGCTTCTCAAATCCAAGCATAGTGATTTCTCTCTATATGTGTATTTTGGTATATCAAGACTCATACCTTTTCAGGATTCATTAATACTTATGGAAAATAAAGATAAAACTTAACAAAATGCCAACTTACTAGCAGCATATACTTTAAGTATAATTTCTTATGTAAATTGCGAGTTATCCATCGCTAAAAAATTGGTTATTCGGACTGCTACACTGAAAGCTGATATCTTAAAGCCCATGTTAAAGGCATTTTATAACTTTTTTTTATTTTTTTTTTTTTGCCTGAAAGTAAATATAATGCAACAATATAATTTTTTTTACAGAGAGACAATGAAATAGTCACATATTTCTGTTGCCAACAGAAAGAGAAAACATCCCTCAAGGTTTTGAAAATAGCTTCCTTAAAATTTGGAGGAAAAGATTTCCTCACATTTATAAAATTTCCCCTAGTGATGCAATGAGGACAGCGCTCTCCTCAAGTGTGGTCATATGAGGAGAAAACCTTCCTTGATTTGACTTAATGATCTTACCCTTTGGAGTAAGACTTGATGCTACTTAAGTTTTTGTAGTAAATTTGCTTCCCATTCAATAAAATTAAGAATAGTACCAAAATAAGAACAAATTTTAAAGTGTTCTGTGGCATTGTACAAGTTCATCCAGGGCTTTGAAATCGATAGAGCAGTAACCGTGACAGACATAATGGAAACGCTCGTCTTAGCGGATAGATAATTTCCAAAGTTTGAATTTGCAATAGGCAGTCGTAATTACCTCAGTTCTGAAACCTTGGGTCATTGGATTGGACATGGCTTCTCGACACGACTCTCCTCTTCTTCACTGGCCACCACAGTCGCCTGACCTTAACTTGTGTGATTTTTTTTCTTATGGGTTATGTCACAGATCATGTGGTTTATGCACCCTTTGTCTTGTGATTTAGCCTAGCTGCAATAGAGGATCACTAATGTAGTTGCTAGCATTGAGGGTTAGATCTTAAGACACGTGTGGCAGAACTGGAATACAGGATTGATATCTGCTGCGTCTCTAAGGGTGGACATTTGAAACACCTGTGAGGTACATATAAAACTTGGAGAGATTCTCAATCCATTGATATGATCATTTCTGCTATGTGTATCATGTTTACTATTCTGTTGACTTTTAAACCCTGGAGTGGTTTAATCAACCTGTGTAGTAATAATTTTAACCAGTAAGTGATGTATTTGATTTGCTACAGACCAATTATAAAATTGATTTTTGTTTACAGATATGTCTCATGAAGTTTCTGAAAGGATCGCAAATGTAAAATCACGTTTACAAGAAATCTCTTCTCTAACTCATGAAATGTTATCTAAGATGACACAAGCTGAAGATGTCAGTGATTTAGTCGAAGATGAGTTGCACTCCATGGACAAAGCTATTGAAGAAGCTGCACGGCGTTTTGAAGATTTGATAGCAAAATCACAGGAAAATGTTTCTGGAATTAAACTGGAAGTCAATGGCAAGATTATTGATTCATGTACCACACTTATGCAGGTTTCTATTTTTTTTATTTTTATTTTTTTTTTAACTGAGAGTGTTAGATAAGCAAAGTCTCTGTCCATGAACGTTTTTGTACTTGAAATAATTAGTTCTAAGAGGGATTTGATGTCATTTTCATTACCAATGTTATTATGCCAAGAGTATCAGTATTTTGGTTTGTTGTGTACATGGTTATATCCTGTAACTGGGCCTCATTACATTTTTCATGAAGGTTTGAAAATAATTATACTGAAGAATTCTTAAATTCATTAGCTATGCTGTGGATGATCTATTTATATTGCTGAGGCCTCCTATTTGCTCCTATCATTGTCTCAAATGGGTATATGTATTCCTTTTAAGTTTACTAATAAATTTTGTGATAAGCTTCAGAATAGGAAAGAAGAAAATATAATACGGAACCTTTTATTTGTAACAACAAAACCCTAGACTTATCATTTTGCAAACCAATTTTCTTATTCAGTGGAATTAAAAGAGTATAAGGCTAAGGGACAAAGTATAAAGAGAAGAATGAACTGCAATTCGTATATTTATGATGAAATAAAAAAAAAACTTAAAAATTGAGTGGATTGACCTGAATGGAACTATTAAAATGGCACATTACTTATGCATTGAATGTTTTCTTTTGAAATATCCCTTGTAATGTACAAGCAGGAAGGGAAATAGCATTCCTGGTAAAAGTTAAGGTTACAAATGCTGTAAGCAATTTTCTGATGCTACCTTGTCATGGAATATCACAGGTTTAACCCTTGTGTTAAAAATTTTGACATGGTTTTCTATTCATGCTAATTCATAATGTTGGTGTTAACAGCCTTTAAGAACTCATATGAAACTTCTTTGATGTTCATTTTAATCATTAGAGATAGTGATATCATCTACCACGAGTGTTCACAATTACTAGGCATTATGGTTGGTGGTGATAAAAGCATTCCAATTGAGTGCTTGGATTTTGATTCATACCTCAATTTCTACTGACTTTGAAGGGGTAAAATTAGTAATTGGAAAGGGGAAGATTTGTTATGGCCGAAAGACATATTGTTTGGAACGGCAATTGGATATTTTCGACCTAATTCTAAATGAAATTGGATGTCAAAAATCATCAGACTCTGCAGAATCTTTTTTTTGGAATTCGCTTGGCAAAGCATAATACAGTCGAACGCCGTTAATACACGACTGTTTAATACACTGGACCCATTCGAATGCGGTCATTGGAAGCCACGATTTAATGACTGTGTTAAATCGAGCCTCCCCCCCCCCTCCTCCCTGCATAAATGAAATGAAAAATACAGGGTCAAAAATTGCTGAGAAATGCCTTTCGAAAACAAAAATTTTAACTGGAAATTAGAAATCAGGAGCCATGCCAAAACCGTTTTGGAGCCGATTTCGCGTTTTATCGGATCGCGTTCAAACGGGTCCGCAGTGTGATATGTTTTACTTTTGGCCCCATCCCCTTGAAAGCTATCTCCATGTAAATTCAGCCTGTTAATTTGTACAGTAAAACTCCTTAAATCCGGACTCAACGGACCAGGGTCCTCTTCATTTCAACATGATTTCGATTTCATGATTTTCCAGATTTCTCTTCCAACATGGCAGTCCTTTTACCCGTATATATATATGTAGTAATGCTTATTGCTTAATAAATATGGACTAATATTTAGTGAATTAAATAAAGAATATATTAACATGTATTCAGAAGTACATTCAAGATCGACTGTGAATGTCCTGAAATGAAAAATAAATGGTCCAAAATCACAAAGGGAGATGTATTTTGGAAATTTTACTTAACAGCTCTCTGTCCCCTTCCAGTTGGTTGTCACCATTTTGCTTTCGAAACTTCGCTGTCGCACTGGTTTTGGCGGCGAAAGAGTGGACAGAAATTGGGGGAAAAGTGAACTCTGTTAAGTTTCGAATGGACAAAATGTATACCGTATATCTTCCAGTAGTAGCCGCCGGCGTCTATTTTTTCAACTGAATCACTAACCAGGTGTTTATTAGAGACCGGCATTTATTTTAAACGCCACATCATATGACCGCTTTTTTTTAAAACAGAATATGGTAGTGTGCATTAAACTGACCTTATGAATAAGATGTCTGAGAACTAAGGGCCGAATAGCAGAGTGCATATGATATAGAAACTCAAAGCAGAGTGCTGTGAATCCCCCTCAAGCATGTGTATATGTGAATCCCAAAAGTGGCTCACGTGAACAGCCGCGTGTAGGAGAATCCCCGGCATTTATTAGAGACTGGCGACAATTAGAGAATAGGCGTGTATTAGAAGATCTACGGTATATGTATCATAAATGTCGTGAGATGAAAAATAAATGGTCAAAAATCGCTAAGAGAAGCCTCTTGAAAACCAGAAGTAGAATTTTACTGTTTGAGCCAAGCAAACAGTCCACATGTGAGGAGTTTTACTGTTTTCTTTTTCTTTCTCTGAAATCAGATGATACATATTAAGGAACTCATTCTAGGAATCTTAAATTATATCCTGAATAAATAAAGCCAATGCCAGTATTCCAAAGTTTAGCCGTGTACATCTTATTTTCAGTAAAAATCTAGTGTTTACATACAAGCTTACATGATTTAGGGGAGGGGGTGAATGCCTCCCACTCCCTTGACTACTCCTACAAGGAGTACGTTTTATAATGTGCTCTTGACCACAGGTCATAATGTAAATAAATTGGTATCTCCATTAGTTTAGCTTTAATGACAAAAGAGGTCACATGAGTCGTGATTGCACGAACTTTATTGCTTGCTCACTTCTTTCTGATTTTTTCAACTTTGTAACCGTAGTGTCTGACAAATGCTTATTTATGGATTCAAGCTTAGGTTTAACAGAAAATGACATCAGAAAATGACATCCATAGATCTACAGTGTACTCATTAAGATTAACATTAATGAAGCAGTTGCTTCTGTACCATTCGTTATCTTTTTAATGATTGCTCTTTTTTTCTATATTTGTTACGTGAGACCTTGCTTGTTTTTTATATTTATCTTATTTGCTTTGTATGTTCATGTTTATACATATGAATTTTACAGGCAGTGAAAGTTTTAGTTAAACGTTCCAAAACTTTGCAAGAAGAGATAGTTGGGCAAGGAAAGGTAATGATCTATATATTTTTTAATTTTAACTAATAAATACATCTATAAAATTAAATTGTTCTTTGTATACTCATAAGGTGATAAATAACTTTCTCAAAAATGATCTCTAACAATGATATTCATTATTAATGAAGATAGGAAAGAAAATTCCAGAGCCTGGATTCAGTAGCTGAAGGTTCCTGGTTTGAATCCAGGCTGTGGAATTTTCTTTCCTATTTTCATCAATAATTTAAACATCTGAGGTGTGATGTAGGATAACTCTCATCCACAATTTTTGAGTTATTCTTTAATGGTATTCAGCTTACCATGGTCTATACAACTCCATTGTTAGGTCTTAAAACAATGCAGAGCAAATGCAGCCCTTGATCATGGCATTGCCCTATCGGCCAAACCATGAAGCACCATAACTCATTAAAAAAAAAAGCAGTTGATTCGAAAATTGAGTATATTCCTAAGGAGATAATGCTATGGAAAAATACAGTATGCAAATAAGTGTTGCTGCCATAGGTGTATATATGAGAAAATAGCTTAAATACACGTGTTTTAGAGTGATGCTAGAGATTTATTTATGATCCTGTTAGCAAAAATCTGAGAATGGCTTCAAGGAATTGTGGAGGAGGGCCATTGGTTGACTGGAGGCAGGACGAAGTCAGACAGAGGTGGCCAGATGGTTCAATGTGAGCCCTTCTGCTGTCCACAAACTTTTTGCAACAGTTTTTAACTACAGATTCGACCTCTAGAAGGTTCACCTCAGGAAGACCAAGGGCAAAAGACTGATATCTGCAGCTATGTGCATGAAAGAGCAGGACCTCTTTCATGCAGGAGATTGTCCACATAACTGAGATCTTATAATGCATGCAGGAGGTTGTCCACAACAGGCCTCTATGCTAGGAGATCAGTCATTTTTGTACCTCTCATTGCTTGCTGCTTGAGGGAATTTTGCAGTTAGCGCATCTGTATTTCCATTGGGTGGCAGACCAATGGAGCACTGTTCTCTTCAATAAATGAATTAGGTTTAGTTTACAGAGTGATAGTAGGCGTTCTTTGATCAGAAAATAATCTGAACCCGCTATCATTAGTGAAACATCATTGAAAGGGATTTGTTTGATGGAAGTAGTGTTTGCGTGTGGGTAGGGCTCTCTTTAGGAGATTGTACAGACTTCCACGTCTTTCCAGGTGGAACATGACTGTTAGTATCTGATTGAACCATCAGAATCGTACAATTGTTTTGGCCATAACGTGCACCATACATTTTTAAGTGTAGGGATGCTAACTTTATCTCAAGCCTGGGCTAATGTCCAAATAGCATCCTTGATATCAAACTGTTTCAGGAACTCGTTGACTCCCATGCTTTCATTACAAAATGTTAATAAATGCATCTAAAATCAGCCCTAGATGAACAATTCATTGAATGCAGAATTCCTCGATCCATCGGTTGTATTAATGATGTACAGTTTGGTGACAAAAAAAAAAGCTAAACAAACATTATCCTTTTCAATAACTCGGCTGATTTATTACTATCTCACACATATGGAGTTTATAAACACGTATAGTGGCTTAGAAGCAACTGAAAAGAGAGTACTGTATTATATGTGGAGTGTACATTTATCCAGAGTAAGAAGAATAAGAAAAGAAGCCTCTTGAAAATTTTTCAAAAACTGGAAGTAGAATTCGGGAGCCAATCCAAACAGCCTGGATTTTAGGGAACCAGATTTGAGGAGTTTTACTGTACTGGAAACCTGTTTTCACATCCCACTATGCATTACGTATTTGTTGAGGTTTCATGCAAAATGAGAAATTTTTGAGTTATCACAATTTTTGTGATATTTCCTTAATTTATGGAGAGCAGTGTAGAATAAATCTGGAATCTGAAGGTTCCAGAGGAAAAACATTCCTTGGTGAAGAAACTGATGAAATAATTGCTGAGGATAAATAATTCATTTAAGGTAGAAACAGTCATGGAACAGCAAAGATTTAAGTTCCCACAAATAACTTCAAATACTGTTTACAGTGAACTAAATGTTGTATATTTTATTGAAGGGATTTGAAAATAAATGAAATCAAAAAAATTTAACACAAGGGACCAACAAAGCTTGGATTCAGGTTTTCTTCTTCTTCTTCCTCTTGCCTTTTAGTCCCTATTCTCTAGGGTCTTTAGCATTGTGCTCATCAGTACATGCTTTAAGAGTAAAGGGAAATCATCAGCAAATTGAAGAGATTACATAACATCAGTCAATTTTCCAAGAGGATTTATAAAAAGTTATAATAATGTTTCTACATCCATCTACTTATGTTTTCTCGAGTCAAAACAGGAATCAACCCATTGTTGGACCAAAACCTCACTTGAGATCCTCCTCATTGTTATTCTTTCTATTAGAAGGCAAACATTCGGAATGTATAGAAATTATTTTTATTACATATTATGAATACGTGTCATTGAATTACCAACATAATTATTTTATTTATTTATTTATTTATTTATTTTTTTATTTATTTATTTATTTATTTATTTATTTATTTATTTATTTATTCTCTTTTCTAATACTGAAATCTCTGAAGTGTAACTGTACACAATGCAAACTTTGAATCTTTTAGAATCTTGGTTATTATATTTGCTCATTGAAAGATTAATCAATTTACTTTCTCAGGGAACTGCATCTGCTAAAGAATTTTATAAACGAAATCACCGTTGGACTGAAGGATTGATTTCAGCTGCAAAGGCTATTGGATTAGGGGCACGTTTCCTTGTGTAAGTTTTTTTTTTTTTTAAAAAAAAACCTTAAAAAAATGAAAATCTCACTTAAAAACTTTATTCTAAGTTTGCATGTTCAAAGACAAAACCAGTAGCATGAATCTATTGGGACCAAAATTCAATTTAAAATGTTATGAGTTTTAGTGCTTTAAATTTGTGTATTTTATTTATAATGGTTGGACAGAGTAATATGTATAAGAACATATATAATTGTTAGAAATTGCATTCTGTAGAGTTCTATACAACTTACGTGGAACATTATGACCATACTGAATAACTGACTGAATTTTGTTTAAAATCATCAACATAGGTGCACATTTTTTGACAGACTTGTCTTCATTGCTCTTTTCCTCTTCTAGGCATATGCCATCTTGATTTTCTGTTCGACATTACAGTACTATTTCCTCCTCACTTCAGCCTTCCTCAGTGATGACTGATCAATTAGAATTTGCTGTTATTGAATAACACATGCTTCTTGTTTGTGTTCAATGGAAACAGTCAGAATTCACGATCATCCAATAACTAATGACTAAGGAAAAAGTTTTTCACTGTTTTTTTTCTTGTGGAATGTATTGACATGAATGAAAGAAATATTGAGATGAATGAAAGAATTCTTCCTTATTGAGATTTTTCCACCACAATAAACATCTCAAATAATTCACTTTCTTGGAATGTATTTCATAATTTTTCGTATTATCCAGGATCTGAGAGAAAAACACATTGTATTAAACTGTTGTATTTACATAGAAATAAGTTTTATGGGGACGGAACCAAGGGGGGAAAAAACTTACAAAGCGGAATTACATATTAAATGGTATCGTAACAACAGAGTTCAATGGTATGTTGGTATTTGACTAGATCTACTATTAACCTTAAGGATCATGTTGTCAGTGATTACTTGACAGTTTTGATGATCTTGTTTATGGTCTGGTCCATATACAGTGAAACCTCTCAATAGCGGACACCTCTGGGGAAAAAAAATCTGTTCGTTATTAAGAGGTGTCCGCTTTTTAGGGGTAGATACTATGAAACCTCTCAATAGCGGACACCTCTGCCGGGGAATTAAAAAGTGTCCGTAATTAAGGGGTGTCCGTTAGGCGAGGTTTCACTATATATGATAATAACACACCCATCCATACAGTCAGGATAGGTAGAGGACATCAATGTGATGTTCAGTATTTTTCCTGATCAATGCAGTCATGTTATGTGAAAATACTGGCATGGGAAGTTTAGAAGAGCATACTGAGAAAACATATATTCTGCTGAAACATCTGTGAAGAAATTAACATAAAGTTCTGATAGAAGAATGGTAAAGTATTCTACTAGAAACTGTTCAAAAGTTATATAAAGCTATTCCTTAAAGGGTAGGCTCTGTAATAAAGACAAACTGTGGTCAGTACTTTTAGTGATTAAGATACAAAATCTGGGTGTTTACATTATTTTGCCCAATCATGTTATACATCTCTGGCTATGCTTATCTCTGATTCTTTACCCAAAGCTTCCAAAGCAAAAAAATAATTTCGCTACAATCTTAACAGCTATGGTTCATGTCAGAATGTATCGTGCAAAGTGAATTTTGAGAAAAACTGGTATTATTTCAAAAGTGTTGAGCCCTCTCCAGCTAAAAAATGAAAATGCGAAGATGAAAAGCATATGAAAGTGATTATGAATACAAGAAGAACCATAGAAGGCATTTTCAGAAAATTTTGGCTTAATCAAATTATCTGGTTTTGCTATTGTGAAGAGAAGAGCCACCTGTTTTGCATTGTTTGTAAATAATTCAGCAATGAAGATGATAAATTCTGCCTTTGTTGTTGGAAATTAAACTTCAAATTGAACTTGATTAAAAAGCATGAAACCAGGGACTACATATTAAAGCAACTTAAGGGCAATAGATTTGCCAGGGTAAACCAAGAAGTTCAAAAGTAAAAGTTTACAAGTTGTGCAGAGAGCCCAAATTAAAGTCTTTGAAAAGTTTTTTTGTAAAGCACATGCCATTTGAAAGCATTATCAACCATTTAAAGATCTTAAATAATAGTTATTAATTGAAAAAATAAAAAAATAAATAATAGTTAATAAATCCTAAAATAATAATTACGAATGTCTGTAACCATCAAAGAGGAGAAATACAATAGAGAGCGCATTTGCCTGCGAATTGAGCAATTTCGGATGCCAACATCGAGATGAAATAACCAACTGCGATTTGGGAATGGATGAGAGCGAAACAGTGATGTTTACAATGCAGACCGTGTCGTTTAGGATTTCAAAAATATAACTCTCCATAAGAGGAACTGTTGTTGCGAGCAGTGGCAGAGGCGATAGTAAGTGGCTTTGCGCACTCTATCTTATTTCCCCTCTATGGTAACCATTAGAATTTAGCGGAAATTTTCTTTGAGCACCGAGAGATGGCATTAATTTGGTAGCACTTTATGGCACTGTTTTATGTGTACATAACCACTTGAAGTGAGTGCCGCTCGAATTTAGTGCATCGTAATAAATTATTTTTTGGACCCGTGATTTTTTTCACGGGAGAAATGCTCGTAATAAATAAAATCAAATAAAAAGCAGTACTTAAGGATGACTTTATATATAGTTAGCATAGGGAGTAGTAAGATGGTATTGGCTGAAATACTAGAAGAGAACAAATGGATTTGTTGTTGTACTTTCATAACTTCAGGATAATTCTCTAAAATTCTTTGCTTTTAGAAAATTATCATTTTTGCTTTGTTAAAGGATAGTCTCTATCCGAAACATCAGCTTTTTATTTTGATTTTATTTATTAATTTTGATTTATTTATGTTTTATTTTTTAATTAATAACTATTATTTATTGTATTCCAGGGTTTTGTGTGTCTCGTCCTTCTCTCATATATCCGTCTATTTAAAGATCTTTTAATGGGAAAAAAGGATCTTGATGCAACATATTTAAATGAGAAAGGTTGCAGAATTTTTGCAAAATACTTTTGAACAGAAACATGTGTCATAGCTGGTATGCTTACCAACTTGCTGTTTGCACTTTCTTGTGATGAAACTAACGATTCTACATGCTTGGAGCAACTGATTATTTTTTGCTTGATTTGCTTCAAGACATAAAGTAAATACATTTGTATAGGAATTACATGTTTTGTGGAACAACTATATCATTTTTCAATGTTCTAACAAGTACAGTAATCCTTAAAAATAGATGGAAATGAGTTTTCAAAGAAACTAACCAGTTTTTCTACATATGATGCTGTTGCCATGCAAGCTAGTCCAGCATCCTTGCACTTTGTTTTCTCCTTTGGTACTACAGAATTTCACCCATTTTGCACTCTGATTATCTGTGTTGTTTCTTTGGAGGGAAAGAGTGGCTGCAGATATCAATATGACGTTACCAGCAGTGTGGTATCATAAAACCACATTTTGCTGGCTATCAGAATTCGGAAGCAGAAAGGCTGTTTCGAAAAAGGCAAAAGCAGCAGGGATCTGATAGTTGTAAACAAACCAGACAAGATCTACTTTGATGTTCACCAAGTATACCTAGCAACTAAATTCTACCTGACAAAATGAAAGAGGTTGTGCGTGATAAACTTCAGATGGCTGTTCGATATGATATCCCCAAAGAATAGTTTGCAGCTACAATATTGAAACTGCTACAATGATGGGAAAAGTGCATAGATATTGGCAGAGAATAAAGCTAATGTAATGTGCACTAACAAATGATTAATGCGAAGGAAAAAATTGTAGTGGCAATGATTTATGAATGACCTAAATATCGTTTTCTCATCAAGAAACACTTATTTATGCATTTTATCTACAAAATTACATTTCCTTTTTATTTTATTTTAGCCTATTATTATTTGATTAGAAATAATTACATTTTGTTGTAACCGAGATCATTGTTTCTTTATCAGCATGCATATTTGGCTCTTTTTAATTTTAATTTAAAAGACAGTTTGCATTGTAGTAGTTGTGATCCTACAAAAACATTGTACATAAATTATTGTACTTGATAGTGACTATATATTTATTATAAATTTTTGGTGCTTAATTAAAATTAATTAACATTTATTTTTGGGAATTCATGATTTTATTGTTCTAGGTGGTTAATTGAGAGAATGAGTTTCATCTATTGCAGTAATATTATCATAGATTCCATTTTGATTCAAAATGTTCTTTCAGGAACGTCTATCCACCCATACTTCTAGTCCAGTACTTTCTTGAGCTTGTATTACTGCTTTTATTAAGTTTAAATATTTTTTTCTTTTTAATTTTTACTATTTAAGTGTAATTAATATTTTCCAGAGTTTTCTAAAAAAAAGAAAGAAAGAAAAAACATTCCATGGGATATTATATGTAAAGAAAATTTTGATTAATTGATTTAAGCTGCAATAAACAGTTATTTAATTTATATTTTATGGTTAACTTTACTAGCGATGCTGCTGACAGAGTTATTAATGGGGAGGCCAAGTTTGAAGAACTGGTGGTTGCTTCTCAAGAGATTGCAGCAAGTACAGCACAGTTAGTGGTATCCTCTAAGGTAAAGGCTGAAAGAGGAAGCCAGAATCTTTCAAATTTGTCTCAGGCATCTAAAGGAGTAACGGAAGCGACAGGAAATGTTGTTGCAACGGCAAAGAGCTGTGCCCAGATGATGGAAGAGAATGGTAATAAAATTTTAATATAGCAATAATATTAATACATAATAAGGGTAATTATATATAATTTTTATAGCACATTTGCAGACACTGAAACAAAGCTAGCTGCAAAAACACAATACTTAACAAAAATATAAACCATGCACCTAACATAAACTACGAAACAAATTATTCACTAAGTATGAGAAGACCTCTTTTGGTAGTTCAACAAAGACATTGTAGTTTTCCAAAGGTAGATAGGGGTTCAGAATATCTGGTACAAGTGGTCCACTTGTTTGCATGTGATCCTTGCAAAATAGATTTACAACACTATGCAAATTCCATAAACATTACACATTTGCTTAAACAAAATAACTTACATGGTACCAAAATTACATAACATATACAATATAGCTTTCTACTTAATGATCAACTGTTTCTATACACCCATCCAAAACAATGTTATATGTTCTAATTTACATGTTTGTGTTTTCTAAATTAATGTAAATAGAAACATGCCTTAGTGTGCTCATTTCTGATTCATATCGGGGCAGCATGAATCACTCAACAGAGCTCGGTGAGTTCCCGTGTCGTACCAGTATTGGATATCACCTATGCAACAAGTGTGCATGCAAGATTTCAGTTTTTCTACAAATACCCTATTCAAGTGTAAAGCTGCATTCACATATATGCAAGAAAGACCTGTTCATGGAGAAAAGTTCTTGCTCCCACCGCGAGATAAGTTCTGGCGCTTTTTCTCACTTCTGGCGCTCTACTGCGAGAGACGCTCACTTCAGTGAGAACCGCATGCCTCCTTTTGCTCTCACTGGCGCGAGAGATTACTCGACGAAGAAAAAGGCGGCTGCGGCTGCCCTTGAAAATGCTTCTGATGCTGAAAAAGCTTCAAAGGAAGCCCATCAAACGAAGCCAGTTTTTTTAAGTTTAAATTTCGCACCAAAATGTCGAAAGAAATCTTAAATGAATAAAAAAATACATTGTCCTTCTATAACATATTTTTATATTAAATGCATAGTAAACGATAACTTTATATACAGGTTGAATAATTAAATAATTGAATATCTGTAGTAATTAATTTGGACAGTAATATTAATCTGTTGTCTTAACAATTTGTAATTAGATTTGTTCGATATTTGTGATTTTTGTTATTTTCAATAGTAAATAAAACTGTGATTTACTACAAACATTGATTATTAATCTGCCTGTAATTATCTGTCTTCAACTTCGAGCCATCGTATCTTAACGAGGCCGCGATCTCAGTGGTCTTTATTAGTCTTATTCTAAATGATTTCCCGTTCACGGACAGCAGAAATCAAATTTTCTCTTATTGTGGTCTCCTTTTGCTTTTTTAAAGTGTTTAATTGTTTTTTATATGCCTTTCGTGTTTCTTCGAAAGACGGGAGAATCGTTCATGGCACCCATGTTCTTTTAGCTGTTGCCTTTGCCTTGCTGCAACAAACAGCTAATGAGAAAAGCAGAGTGGAATTTTCCAACCTAACCGTATCTGGCAAGAATTTTCTAGTGTGGCTGAACTTTTCTTGCGTGAACAGGTCTTTCTCGCGTATGCTTTCTCGCATTTGCTTTCTCTCCGAATGCGGCTTAAGGGAAGTCATTGTCAAGTGGAAATCTTAAGGGGCAACATCAGTGAAACCGCAAAGTGTTTGGCCAAAGAAATTGACAGACTGAGATTATTGAATGTTAGTATGTGTAAGATTGACGTTCAAAGGGGTCGGTGGATGTTTTTACACCCACAAGCCTTGTAACATTGAATTTACCTCAGGTTCAAGACCCAAAAATGCTCCCAATAATTAATATTAAAATAATATTGTCTTAAAAAAGCATTGCTCAGTCTTTTTATTATCTGAGATAAAGTATTAATAATAATCTCAGTGAGGGTTTTTCATCTACCATATTACCCTGAGAATAAGACGACTTTGAATATAGTGCTCCCTCTATATAACGGCACTCTACATAACACCAAATTTATAACTCTACATAATTGCAAGTCCATATAACGAAGTTATTTTTCCGGAAAATAAAAATTGCAAACTCATTCATGTCTTGTTCGCTAAAGGTTATGAAGAAATTGCATTTAAGGAAATGCAGTAGAAGAGTTGCACATGTTTGCATAAGAAACGGGTGGATGAGAACTGGAGATAATTCTCCAAACATCTGGTAATGATATTATTTGAAAACATGGAAGGAAAATTTCTATGACCTGGATTCGAAGTATCCAGGTATCACGAACAACGCCTCTTCTAATTTGGTCATCGCAGACACAGTACAGCCATGCTGTCACCAAGTGTCCTAAGGACCACCAAGTAGGGTAGGAGAAATTCCCAATCTGTGAACCGGGTGCCCACCTTACCATTGGGCTTTTCATCTTGACTATTTGGTCTTGACTAAATGCAATGCATAGACATGTTTGTCTGACTGCAGTCTCACCAGTGAACATTGCAGGCATTGAGCAAGCCATGCTTGATAAAGGTATAACAATTAACACCCAGTGTTATTGCAAATTGCTTCATAAGACCAGAGATGTTGTCTGGAAATTTCATTCTTCTCCATGACTATGCCCGCCCTCACATGGCAAATTTGACAGCAGCAACTCTTGCCAGAATGGACTTGGCTCATAGTGACTGTCATTTGTTTGGGCCACTTAAAAAGATATCTGAACTTCCAGACAGATGAACCACTGTCCCACAGCTACAGAGACACTGCTTACTATAATATTTGCTGGAGGTGTTGCGCATACGTCAAACATGTCATTCTGATCGTGGGATACTCAAAAATGATTATGTAATGTTCTCTGAAAAATGTAATATGCTAGAGTTATTTCTCTAATTTATATGTGCGAAAGTCTAGGTCAATCTTGAACACCCTTGTATTTTTCAGATTCACACAAAACAATATTTATGTGAAGATTTAGAATGGCAACATTATACTTTATTTAAATTACATTTGCAACTAAGTTGAAACATAACAAAAGAATTTAAAAATTAAAATTGTTTTTAATTAATGCAACATCATCATATTAATACATACAAGATAGTAAAACAATATGTGGATGGTATTAATTGAAGGAAGATATGATAATAAAAATTTTTATATACAAAAAGCAATCAAAATACAATTACTAAAATATTATCATAAAGTTTTTACAATCTGCTGGCCTAATGTTACATAATAAATTTAGGTAATACATACCAAAATACATGTATAAATCCTCTATTCCCACAACATACAATAAAATACTTAAAACAGAAAAAGAAAAAATAAATAAATAAAATAATTAATCACCTAGATACATATTTCGGTAACCATTCACCCTACTGATAGATGGTAACATAGTTACTGAATACATATGTAGATGATTAATTATTTTATTTATTATTTATTTTTTTATTTTAATTTTTTTATTTTTTTATTTTTTGCTTCAAGTATTCTTACTGTGTGTTGTGGGAAAAGAGGATTTATATTTTGGTATGTATTATCTAAATTTGTTATGTAACATTAGGCCAGCAGATTGTAAAAACTTTTTGTGATTTAAAATAATAGTAGTTTGATTGCTTTTTGTAGTTACTGTGATCTATGTATATAAAAATTTTTATTTTCATACATTCCTTCAATCATCATCCTAGTTATATTGAAGTATATTCCCAGAAAAAGTCATTTCCGTTTTGCAAATATAATACTGCTTATATTTGAGATGCTAATTTTAATTAATTTTATTTGTAGATGTTATGGACTTTTCCACCATTTCTCTTCATCAAGCAAAACGCCTTGAAATGGAATCCCAGGTAAAACTTTTTAAAATCTTTAGAAACAACCTTTTAGCCCATTAACAATGAACTTGCATTTTATACTATCCAAATAAGTGTATTAAGTAAAAACTACATTAAATATGAATTTTTAACTTACAACCTTAGTTACTTACAAGGGAATCCCACATAGCCTATCCACTTGTACAACAATGGAGTCCTTGTATGGTTATGTATGCTAAAAATTTTTAGTTTTCGCGGTTTATTTTGAAAGAAACAAAATTTCGCACTCTCTTATTTTGCAAGCATCTATAGTAGCTTCAAATGAGTAACATATTTCAATTTGGTGGAAATCTGTGACATACATGTTCGAGGGATTCCCTTGTTAGTGAAAAGGACACCAATACTTTTAAGATTCCTTGGTGGACGAATCGGATACAAATTAAATTCCAGAACTATATAGGCTAGGGAAATCTTGCAATTATGGAACAGTGCTAGATGACATGCTTTGGCATTGATTTGGAACATTTGGAGCAAAATTAGGATTGTATCATATATGCCATCCGAGATAAAATTACATAAAAGAAATTGATAGCAGAGACAAATTTATTGCTGGCACAAGTGACCGAGATTGCAGTATCCATGGAAGCAGCAGCAAGAACCGCTATAAAGCTACAAATACCTATTATATGAATGCACTGGCGTTGATACGAGGCCTGTCCGAAAAATATCCGGATTGAGGCTACAAAAATAGTAGAACTCTCTGCACCTTTTTCCTATCCGGATCGCGTGATGACATTTCTACTGATGACATAATGATATTTGCAGCTGTTAAGAGTGCCACGTGCAATTGTTGTAACACGCTAAAGGAGAACGTTTTTCTTTTCTCTTCGCATGGTGAAAATAACAGAAAACATTGAGCAACGACATTGCATCAAATTTTGTTTATAAATCAGTAAAACCCCAACGGAATGCAATGAATTGCTAAAATAAGTGTTTGGCAACGATGTTATGAGCCGACGGAGCTCTTAGACAGAGATCTGAGGATGTGGATGTGACAACATAGTTTTTTGTTGTTTTTTTTTTCTATAGCCTCAATCTGGATACTTTCTGGACAGGCCTTGTATAATCTGGAATTTTTCGGCTGCTAAGAATGAATAAAGTTTATTCTATTGTGGAATACTTGGCTTTAAATAGTGTTTTTAATCGTTTACCATGTGCGTATTCTCGTTGTCTATTGGTTGTGTGAGTTGCCCCGACGAGGGGGGCTGCCTGGATGGCAGCGATTACTAACAGACCCACGTCGGAGATGGTTACCGGGGTTTTGGACTGATAAATGAGATGACTGACTTGGGATTCACAATTGCAAGAGAAATAATCTGAGGTTTATTTATATATATATACACGTTACAAGAGAACTAATCTCAAGTTACAGTGTGGCCAGCCAGGTGGCCGAGAGGGCTAGGGCTTTCTAGTTCTCAAGTCCGCCTGGTCATGGGTTTGAATCCCGCTGTGGGCATGGATGTTTGTATTGGGCTGCGTACAGATATAACTTGAGTAAAAGGCGCAAAATGACCTTAGTAGTAAACGCCAAAATTTCTAATAAACCAAACAACCAATCAAGTTACAGTGCTGGACAGAATTGTAAACTCACATGAATTTTGAACCAAACTTTACTAAAAACAAAAAGATCTACATCAGCATTTTACATATCAGTTTTCAAACATAAATTTACCACTTGCTGATTGTCATTCGTATATTTTGAAAATTTTGTGAACAACGACATTAAACTCATAATTTCACTTGGACAAAATTATATAAACTCACCGTGAGTTCGATAAGTGACTCGGCTGTGAAAGCACGTTTTAAGCATCTGGCTTAAGATAATTTAGTGGATTATTATTTGTATTTGCTAGCAGACCAATTGGAATATAACCCTACTAAGGAATCCTGTCTCTGTTGTGTGTTTTGCCTAGTTTCCTCCGGCTAGGAGGTAGGGTCGTGGGCCCAGCATGGAATTAAGTCTCGCCGACCCGATTCCAGGCTTTCCCCAACCTGAGTTGGGTAGGAGTAATGATGTTATTCCTAATCCACTCCCTTCTCTAACCCAATCGTCTACTCAATCGGGGGGAAAGAGAAAAATAAAGAGAGGAATCGCGATATATTCATTCGAAAAAAGCTAAAGCTCAGTCTCTGGCAAACGATACAGTTAATTTGATTGCTTTGGAGGCTACATTCTCTGGCTCGGAGGAATTGAATGGTGAAGAAGATCCCTCCGATTTCAAACTCAAGCAGGAAAACATTACAGCTAACCCAACCAGCGTCCGCTTCGATTTTAGTGAATGATGATCCAAAGCAGAATTCTGTGGCTCCGGTGAAATCAAACTTTGCTGCTCAAACGGAAAACAGAAATCCCCCCCAGAACACCCAACTCGCCTTGGCTGGAGCTGCTAAACCGTGGCTGTATGTGTCTTCCGTTGATGAGGGAGGTACAGATAGCAACATTCCGCCAAATATCTTTAGACAGTTATTATGGTCTATTGGAATGACCCCTGAATTTAACAGAGTTAGATCAGGAGCATACCTGGTTAAATTTCAATCGACGGCACAAGCAGCGAAATTCATCAAATTTTATAAAATTTGCAACTTTTCCCTTTCGTTTTGTGTCCCTAGGTACCTATCTGCATCGGCTTGCAAAATAGCAGGAATCCCTATCGAGACAGATCCAAATCACCTGGCTACTTATTGTAACGTAAGACAGCATGTTAAATATGCATGCAAGATAGTACCCAAGTTTCAGGGGGCAAATTATTGTAAAATGGTCATATTTCTGAGTACCACCTAAATACTGACAAAATCCTATATGAACTAGGCTTTTGAGACTACTATTCATATCCCCAACTCCACACAATGCAGCCTTTGTTACCGTTTTGGCCATTTGCTAAATTTTCCCAAAGTCCAGAATTGTGTTCCAAATGTCTCAACCCTGAACATCGACACACAGAGTGCCCCCAGCAGTTTCAAGTCATGCGCTGTCAGGGCTCCCATTCTGCTTATTACCGGAATTACCCTCGTTTTTTGGAAGAATTGAAAATTCAAGAGAAATTAGTTAGTCTTCACATCCCATATAGCGAAGCTAAACTAATTACTCAAGCACAAAGTTCCCGAGGCTCTGGATTGTCTTCCTCTTACGCTATGATAATCAAAGTCAGCGAACCCCTGACCATGATATTACGTACCAGTCGAGCTTGGACCTGCCTACTTGTAAACAAAATCAACCAGCAAAGAAGGTAAATCAGGAGGACCAGGCTATGGCTCCCCCAGTAGCAACCGACAACCTTTCTTCCTAGTCAGCAGATGATAGCAGCTCTCAAAACATGGTTCCAGTGATTGACAAAGTAAACAGTCTATGCCTGCAGACCCTTGGAACATTCAAACTATATCTTCAGAAAAGTGTTTAGAGCTCCTAAAAAAATCTTATCTCGCATTCTCTGTCCCCTTCATAAGAAACCTGAAGATAATTCTTTTACACTATAGCACATTCTCAACATTATCCTGCAGGAAACAAGCTTCCAAGCCTATCACATAGAAAATTTCCGTAAGTGATAGGAAAACTCGCTGACCAACAAATGCTCTAACAATCCGAACCAGTTCAAAGATGGCAATATCGATACTTCAGTGGAATATTAGGGGAATCAGAGGCAATTGGGAAGATCTGATTTACATCGCACAAAGATTTGATATAATTACCCTCAGTGAAACGTTTCTACAAGAATCCCAGTCTTTTTCAATTCCTAATTTCGAGATGTATTGTCTAAATTGACAGAACAAAGGAGGCGGTGTCACCATTTTAATAAAAAGGTCAATTCCACGTCATTTCTTTGAAAATTTCTCTCAGGATAAGTTAGCTATTTTAACTTTAAAAGTTTGGATAGCTAAACAATGGGTCAACCTACACGCTATACAGGGTGATTCAAATCGTGTGTAAAACAATTTAAGGGGGTATATAGAGGTCAAGGTAAATACAAAAATTCTATGAACATGGGTTCGAATTTGAACGATAACTGAGATATGAACAGAAATAATAATGCCACCACCAAGATCAACAAGTTAATAACTCAGGTTCTGTAAAGCCTAGATTAATGAAATTTGGCGGAATAACAGGGTACATAAGACTGTATACCATTAAAATTTGATCGTATTCCAACGAGAAGTTTCCGAGTTAAGCAGTCAAAATTGTAACAAATGCTGGTTAGTACTGACAAGTGAACACGTGTTATGATGTTGAATGAGTAACTCGAAAATTTCTTGTTGGAATTCGATCAAATTTTAATGGTATACACAGTTTTATGTACCCTGTTTATTCCTCCAAATTTCATTAATCTAGGCTTTACAGAATCTGAGTTATATTAATCTTGTTGATCTTGGTGGTGGCATTTTTATTTCTGTTCATATCTCAGTTATCGTTCAAATTCGGACCCATGTCCATAGGACTTTTTGTGTTTACCTTAAATTGTTTTACACACGATTTGAATCACCCTGTATATGTATCTGGCACATTGTTTAAGACCATTTGGGCTAATTTTGTCCTCAAGCTTCTTTCTTCTTTCTTCAAGGCCCTTACTCCGTTATTAGATTCTTCGGAGGTAGCCCATTTCCTGCATGGGGGGAGAAAAAACAAAAATCAGGGAAAATTGATCAAGTTAATATCCCGAGATATTAAGATTATTCAGGGTTAATTAGAGGAATGCTATCATGGAAAGTAGAGTGCTTTAGCTAATTTTATTGGGGACATAATATGATGTTATATATTTGAAGTAATTAAAAAAGCCTTAGTTTGGAGGAGGATGTTTCTTTTATGGTTAGAGTGGAGATTAGTAATCAGTAGAATCGTGGGGAGTGGTAATTGGAGACCTTGATGCGAAGTCTCCCCAATGGGGTTGCGTCAATTGAAACTTTAATGGTTGCCAAATTGAAGTTTTATTAGACCAGCAGAAAGCTAGAGTTTATTTTATCCCTGATCCTACCTTCACAGCCTCGTGGGCTCCTTGGTCCACCTCTACTCTGAAGCTTTATCTAATATGGTTCGATTTAACGCAGTCGCTAAATCATGGCCCCCAACGACCACATTAGATCGAGTCTGCAGTGTATTTTCAATATGAGCTAGACACTACTATTAATGCGCTGGCTGCATTTTTTATTCATACTGCAAGTTACCGAGCCATAATAGCAATCGGGACAGTCATCTCACATCAGTGTGTTCCATACCCATTCACCTGACAACAATGCTGTCAAGACTCTATTCAGCACAAACCAATGCTACAAAGCATCATGTGCCCCTCAACAACATTATAAAAAACAACAGAGGAGGGGCACTGTCACCTCTGAACTCCTATAAACATTGCTCCCCGAGCAACCACCCTCGTACAACGACTGCTGGAACTACACTGATTGGAAGAAAATAATTGGACACCCATCCACCTGGCAAAAAATGGACCATTCCGCTACCACACGTCGAAAAAGGTGTCCTGGTTGGAATGTCGCTCCAAGGCGCATCCATACGAGAGATTGCCAGCAGCCGGAACCACCCGAAATCAACAGTGGTGTATGTGCTGAAGAAGTACAGGACCAATGGACATTGTACGAATGCACCAAGGCCTGGCCGTCCACCCGCATTGACCAACAGGGACCGTCGGGTGCTGCAGCGGGAGATACGGAAGAACCGACGTTCGACAATGACCACCATCGCCGGGGAATTCCAGCAGGCATCTGAATGTCATGTATCCACCAAGAGCCTCCGAAAGGAGGTCCACATGCTGGGCTATCACGGCAGACCAGCAGCCCACAAGCTGCTAGTCACACCAGCGAACAAAACGAACAGATTGCAATGGGCCAGGGAACGCAAAGATTGGACCGTTGAGGACTGGAAACGTGTTCTCTGGAGTGATGAATCCCGCTTCACATTGTTTCGATCGGATGGCAGAGTTTGGGTGTGGTGTTTACCTGGAGAACGGCTCCTTCCTGAGTGTATCATCCCAACAGTGAAGTTCGGCGGAGGAGGAATTATGGTGTGGGGCTGTTTTTCGTGGTATGGCGTAGGCCCGGTAGTGAAGGTGGAAGGCACCATGAGGGCTACGGACTACACTACCATCCTGGACAATTCCGTTCTCCCAACCCTTTGGCAAACCTACAGTCTAGAGCCGTGCCTGTACCAAGACGACAATGCCAGGTCACAAGTTGCAGCTCATACCCTGCAATGGTATGCCGATGATAATGTTGAACGCATGCAGTGGCCAGCCCAGAGCCCCAACCTGAATCCCATCGAACATCTGTGGGATGAAGTCGAGCGTCGGTTGAGGGGTAGTAGCCCACTCCCCAAAACACTACCTGAACTGTGGACGTCTGTACGGGACATTTGACGGGAGATTCCTGTGGGGGTCGTACGTACTCTTGTGTAAAGCATGCCCCGGAGAGTGGCCGCCGTGATTGCAGCCAGAGGGGCGCCGACAGGATATTAGCTGTTATTAATAAAAGCAAATAAATGCACAGTGTGAGGTGTCCAATTACTTTCTTCCAATCAGTGTACTTGTGGTTGAACTGACGAGACAGTAGCATTGCTCACCACCACCAGCAAAAAGTAGCGCCACGCACAGTAACTCTATTTATCAACAGCAATAAGTGTGATCCTATCCCACCTGCATATCTTGATCCGGCATGAACATGCTTCATTCATATAAAGGAACACTATTCTCAGCTACATTAATGCTGCCCGTATCTTCTCAAAAGAGTACAGATAATTATACACTTCTTATTTCAGGGAATTTATTCATACACCCACGGAGTGTTCTATCTAGGTCTGCAGACACAAGCCCACCACTAATGAACCAGCTCCACCGAGTTCGATTTTGCAAATACAAGAAACTTTTGATTGTCTTCACCATTTGTCACAATTAAGCGTTCAAAACAGTTAATCAAATGTCACCCGCACAATAAACACAGCACAAAGCTGTTTCGCCGAATGATATGCCAGCCGTGATCATTCACAATGTCACCGATGTTCATGATCCCAGAAAGAACATAGGAAAGATCTCACCAGTAAGAAATCCAAAAAAAATACTCCGGGCAAGCATATAATTGGCAATGATTATCTTGGTCGTAATCTCCTAGATAACATTAATCAATCGCTGATCGATGCTGTTTTAATCCTAAGTAAACAGAGGCAAACATTGAAGTGAGATCTGGCTCGCATTCGAATCAAAAACAATATGGCGCTTCCGACATAAACAATATGTCCACTTGCTCGCAGGACGAAAAAACGAAGAACACAAAATGCAGTAATCAGAAAATCAGCTGCTTTTTTCAAAAGTTAAAAGGCCAGAGGACTGCCTTTTCTGGAAAATTCAGTATCAGTTTCCAGAAACAGACACCCAATAATAAGAGAAAAAAACAAAAGTATTGTTGATACAGAGGAGCAACAACAATGAGCACTCATCTGGCCAAGTATAAATACGAGGGCGAGTCAAATGAAAATGAGCCAACCCATCCCGTGCAAAAATGGTTCAGTCCATTATCTGCGACGCATCTGCATAGCACACAGGCATCTCTCATTTACAAAAGTGTCACAAAGGTGTGAGGATTAAAGTTGTTTAATGCTCTCATACACAGGGTTGAATACGGTTGCATGACATAATGGACGCTCCAAAAGATAAACAGCATGGTGTGGTCAGGTTTTTGACAGCTGAAGGTGTTTCCCAACACGAAATTAGTCGCCGTATGGCTGCCGTATACGGCAAACATTGCATTTCTTTGGCCGCTGTGAAGCGTTGGAGCAAACTGTTCAAAGAAGGGCATGAAAGTTGCAAAGACGATCCAAAACCAGGCCAAAGCTACCATGCAATCAGCCCCAACACAATTTGCTAAATCCAGAGAGACTATCAATCGTTTCCGATATTGTGAAAAACTGGATTGGCTGCCTGTCGTAATCAAGAACAAACTACCTGGAAAATTGACAAATGGGGTCATCTTGCTACACGACAATGCCTGTCCCCATGTCGCTAGTGTGGTTAAGGAAAAACTGGAAAGGTTCAAGTGGGAAACGCTGCAACATCCACCATACAGCCCCGACCTCTTGCCTTGCGATTTCCTCATTTTCGGGCAATTGAAAAAACAACACAAGGGAACTATATTCATGTCGGACGATGACGTGAAGGAGTCAGTTACAGACATTTTAAAGCAGCAACCCAAGGAGTTTTATGAGAAGGGAATCACGCGACTCATTAGTCAGTGGGCAAATGTCTGAATGCTCATGAAGACTTTACTTTTAAATAAAGTACTCCGTTTGTCATATACCGGGTGATCCAAAAGTGTTACGTTTTTTCATGAAACTAATAATTGTTTTTCCGTGACGAATTCTTTAGCAAAACAATTGTTTGCGCATGCCTCGTGATTCTTATGAAAGCATTGAATTGCTGGAAAGCAAACACTGAAAATGTCGTTAACAATGTAAAAAAATGTAATACACTTTTGGATCATCCGGTATTTGCATTGGCTCATCCTCGTAAAACCAAATAGTAATGATAAAACTGCACATAGCAATCTGCCAAAATAGACACAAAATGACAAATTCATAAAATAATACTTAAAACTAAATAAAATGCTATTATAAATGAAAACAACCAATCACACTGCCATTACATGGCACAGTTGATTATCTTATGATTAGTATAAATTGTATAAAGGAGGACAATTTGGTATTTAAATGCAGAAAAATTGCTTACTATGAATAATGTTTGAGTTTTTGCATTTGAAAATTTTATTGTCCCATGGAATAGCCACATTCGATTTTCAGAGCCATTTTTTGGTCATAAATTTTGCGGCTATACATTGAGTACTTACGGTAATTTTGAATATGAAAGATGAACATGCACTCTTGCTATATTATCTTGTCTTTAATATTTTTTACAGGTTATTATTATTATTATTATTATTATTATTATTATTATTATTTGAACCATTCCTATACATGTCTGTAATTACACTTTGCATTTAATTATTTTTTCTCTTCCTCCTTTTTCCCAGGTTCGAGTTTTGGAATTGGAAAGTGAACTTACAAAGGAGAGAGTCAAGTTATCTAATCTAAGGAAGCAGCATTACATGTTAGCAGGACCAAGTGAAGGATGGGAAGAAGAAGTAAGTTAAAAATTACTAATCATCAAGCATCGTTTTCATTTAAACTATATATTGAATTTAAAGAGAAGTTGATAAACTAAAGTAAATTTTTCAAACATTTCTTCAAACAATGTTCATAACAACAATGTAGACAACAGACAGAAACGTTTCACAACCTGGACTTGAACTAGGGACCACGACTTTTTCTTTTAGCTGCTCTATCCACTTAAGGGGGGACACTACTGAAAAATATTTTCTCTTTAATTTTCATCAGATAAGCTTAGGAATTTGAACATGAATACAGCATTAAAAAAGAAGCAAATTGATGTACGAGGCATGTTTTTTAAGTAAGTACCGTTTTGCGATTCCGCCGCCGCAGCGCTACGGTCGGCGTTCCGCTCATGCGCGCTGGTTAACTACATCTCTTGTCTACGCACTGACGCCATTACAGTCTGATTCTTCATTGTATACGTTGTTTACTGAGTGTTTAAGATGCCTCCGACAATCGTGAGTCCCGCCGATTGTGAAGTACGGGCTGTTATACGATTTCTTAGTGCTAAAGGCGTAAAACCGATCGATATTCATTGTGAGATCTGTGAAGTGTACGGACAAAACATTATGAGTGATGGAATGGTAAGGAAATGGGTGAGAGCATTTAAAGATGGCCGCACAAATGTGCATGATGAAGAACGGAGTGGGCGTCCTTCGGTCGTTAATGAAGATTTGGTGCAGAAAGTGGACGAAAAGGTGAGAGAAATCAGATGCTTTACAATTTCATCATTGTGCGACTGCTTTCCTCAATATTCTCGTAGTGTTTTGTATCGCATTGTGACCGAGAGCTTGAATTACCGGAAATTGTGTTCACGTTGGGTTCCAAAAATGTTGACGGATTTGCACAAAACCCAACGTTTAGGCAGTGCATTGACTTTCCTTGAGCGGTACCACAATGAAGGTGAAGATTTTTTAGACCAAATTGTTACTGGTGACGAAACATGGGTGGCCTACGTCACACCAGAATCGAAACAACAATCCATGGAATGGCGACATTCATCATCACCCAAAAAAGTGAAGTTTAAGCAAACAATTTCTGCCCGGAAAATCATGTGCACAGTTTTTGGGACAGAAAAGGAGTATTGCTAGTGGAGTTTCTGCCTCGTAATGAGACAATCAATGCAGCGTCTTATTGTGATACATTGAACAATCTGCGGCGTGCAATCCAGAACAAAAGACGTGGCAAGTTGAGTAAGGGTATCGTTTTGCTGCATGACAATGCCCGTCCACATGTGGCTAATCGGACCAAAGATCTCATCAAATCTTTTAAATGGGAAACTCTAGATCATCCTCCATACAGCCCTGATCTGGCGCCCAGCGACTACCATTTGTTCCTGCACTTGAAGAAACACCTGGGTGGTCAGCGTCTTCAAGACGATAACGAAGTCAAAACATTTGTGATACAGTGGTTAACAAGTCAGGCGGCAGAATTTTATGAGGAGGGTATTCAAAAACTGGTGCCACGTTATGACAAGTGCCTCAATATTCACGGAAATTATGTAGAAAAGTAGATTAAAGTACAGGCTTTCATGTAAAAATAAAATTATTGCGATATCTTTGCACGTCTTTTTTTAATTCCAAAACTGTACTTACTTAAAAAACATGCCTCGTATAATAATTGAAAATATGTTGAATAGTTCTGGAGAAATAAATTCTGAAGTGAAAAAGTATGATGCACACAAGAAAAATGATTTTTAGTTAATGGTTTCATCAATTTAAAATATATTTACACCAAATTGAAGGGAAAACTATACTCTAGGAGGCTATAGAGAGATTTTTGCAACATATGAAGTCTTTTTAGTGTAGCACGGATTTGAATTGTATGTATATTTTTAGCAATGGTAACTTTTGTTTGTAATAATTTTTGAAAAATTTATAATTAGTATAAAAGAAAAATGATTCTATAGCACCCTGCAAAAATGTTTCAAGATTAATTTAAAAAAAAAACTATGTTCATTCATTGAATAGTTTTGGAGAAATTGCTTTTGTAGTATATGACGGCAGGGTAAAAACTAAGTATGAGAAAATCTTCTGCATCTTGTTTTATAGCAGATGTTGTTTTGAATCCAGAGGGAATTTTGCTCATTTTCTGTACTTTCAAGGCAGCAGGGGGGTTCAGAAAACTTGCATTTAATAAAGAACTGTACATTTTTTTGCAAAAATAAGTTCATTTTCATAAAATATATATATTACAAGGTAAAAAAAATGCACAAATCAGAAAATCGAAAATTTTGCCAAAAATCGTGATTTTTTTTTCAGTAGCGTCCCCCCTTAAGCGATAGTGAAAGTCATGGTCCCTGATTCGAGTCCAGGTCACAGAATTTTTCTGTCCCTTTTCTACATTGTAATTATAAATATTGACTTCATTATAAGCAATTTAAATTTATTGTTAATTTATAATTATCAATAAGCAAATTTAAAAAATTGGGATATTGAAAGCAATATCCCAAATACTTCTCTTGTGGAATCTTATAATTTGTTGCTAATTGAAAATGAATTCTTAAAATTCATCTTAAACATAAGAAAATAAGAAATGTATTTGCCACATGTGTTAATCAGTTTGAATAGAAAATTATTCCTGCAGTTAATTGGCAATAAACTTTATGAATTCTTTTCTTGGAAAATTTTGAGAAGTGCTTTGAATGAGTCTTAATTGGTGAAAGCTACTAATAGATGTTTTATATATATATATATCAAATTCAGTGAATCAGCATACATATTCATTTTTAAAACATTTATTGGAAACTATTTGTATGTTTAATAATAATAATAATAATAATAATAATAATAATAATTAATAGTTCAATTATTCAGCAATCAGTTTTCATATATTAAAGAATTGATTGTCAAATAATTACTTTATTAATTAGCAGAAAGTGAGCTATTTATCGCTTTTACCATTCAGTTAGTCCCCTTCACATTTTCTACATGCTTAGCAACGGCGATGGGAGGGAAAGGCAAAGACACTGAAAGGAACTGTAGAAAGGCCCCGTGGTAAATTAGGGAATAGTTGGAGAGAGAGGGGAGAAAGGTAATGAAAGAGTGGCGCCTTTGCAAAGGTTAATGCCATCATAGGGAATTTAATTTCCAAATGAGAAAAGGACTCTTATTATTTTCTTTCTTTTTGTTATGGAAGTTATGAAGAATGTAAAGACTAACGTCCTGTAAAGAGTGTCCATGGGAATTTAAGTATTTAGCGACTATATTTTGTATTCTACGAGGGTTGGAACTTTAATAGTGACAGCAATGCTGTATAGGCGGCATGCGGTGGAAGCAAAGAATGCCACCGACACCACATGTTAGGGCAGTAACTTCCTGACCTCAGAGCAAATGGACTCTCCCTTCCTTCAACACGTGCATGCGCAGTGACAGGAAGGACAGAGACTCGTGTGAGCTGCTGGTCTAATGTAATGTTATCACAATGTTTGTGAAACATGAACAACGGAGTTGAGTTAAGATTGAATGAGCTCATATAGCACGGCAGTGTCATGAAGGTCTGCAAGAGGCCTGCGGGGAATCAGCATTGCCTTACAGAACAGTGGCAAGGCAGGTAAAAACCTTCGACGAGGGGCGCCAAAATATGGTGGACATGCGTTGCCCAGGTCGTTCTACTGTCAGCGAGGAAGAAGTGCATGCTCTGACCATGTTACTGGAAACTCATCGACGCCATACCATTTGTGAGCTGGCCCGAGAAGCAGGATTAACGCATACAACCGTGCTGCACATTTCATAATTCCTGGAAATGAAAAAAAATTGCCTCATGATGGTTCTGCATGATTTGAAGGAAATGCAGAAATGGCAATGATACGACACTGCTTGTAACCACTTGCAGCGCTAAGAGCGCAAAGGAGAGGCTTTCTTATGCCGTATCGTTACACTTGACGAGACATAGGCCAAATCTTACGAGCCACAAATGAAACGCTAATTGAATGAATAGCATTACATGTATTATTGAGCATAATGGTGAGTCTCATGTATGACTGTGATGGTGTTATCTTAATGCATACCATTCCCCGAAAGCAGACTGTCAATGCCCAGTATTACTGTTCTTTTTTGAGAAAGAAGCGGCGACACGTTCTGCAGAACCCACCCATTTAGGAGGATAATGCTCGGCCACATACAGTGCAAGCTGTGGCTGATTTGTTCGATCGATGAGGCTGGGAAATGCTGTACCATCTACCATACTCCCTGGACTTAAGCCCTTGTGGCTTCGACTTGATCCCTAAGCTGAAGGTGTGGCTGTAGCCAGTGTGTTGTTTAATTGAGGGGGGTCTGTTTACAGTCTTATACACCAAAAATAGGCATTTTGTGTTCTCTGGTCATATGGGACTGTTTGGGAACTTAGAAAAAATTATTTATTCTATTGGGAGGCTGATCTAGTGTAAACAGTCTATTAGTACTGTGTAATGAGCCCTGACACTCATCCAGTGGGTGTTATTTTGTGTTTGTAGCAAAATTGATAGTGAATACGATATGATTCATCGTTCTTTTGTTTAAGAGTTGACTATGATCGCTATTTGCATTGTTGCAGCCAAGTAAGAGCTTGGGAAGCTGTAACAATGTGAATAGAAATCATACATGTTTTGCTTTGTTACAGTAGGAGAATTTGCTTCTCTTGTAAAAATGTTGTTGTTGTCTTGGCTTCATGCGAGGTAGATCATTCAATTATATTATAAACGTAGGAGTAGTGATAATTATACCGTAAATACTGTATTTAGCGCCGGACCTGAAATACCGGCCTGCCTGCATTAAGCGCCTGGGGGTCCACTGAATTTTTGCAAATAAACGCCGGACCTTCAATAACCGCCCAGGCGCTTATTTTAGTTCATTTCGCGGATTTTTCTTCTCTTGCTGCTTTCTCACGGGAATTTTTGCTCTCCCAAATGCCACTGCTAAACCGGAAATTAGATAACAGCATGATTGTCTTCTGATTTCTTGCTTTTAATTTTGGATTCAGTCAAGCAACATAGCTGATGAAAAATGAAAACTTTACAGTTATAGCATCAATTTTAATCTCGCAACAGTAAAGTAGGCTGAAAACCATTCTACAGAGGCTACAGCCAAACAGTTTAGCATTGATCCTAACGGGAATGGAAAACACAGCAGGATACTTTATTAAAAATGAAGGAGAAGGACGAGAATTTTGCTTAATAGTATCCATCAGAGTTGTGCAGAATTTTATAAGCGCCGGACCTGTAATACCGGCCCGCCTGCATTAAGCGCCCGGGGGTCTGCTGAAATTTTGCAAATAAGCGCCCGGGCGCTTAATACAGTATTTACGGTATATTAATTAAGATGAATAGCACTCCTTTAATGAAAATAGGACAAAATTAAAATAAATAATAAAAAAACAATTAAAAAAGTCACCCAAATAAAAGTTTAAGGACAAAATATAAATGAAACACAGGACTTGTGAAGAAACTTAGATGAAACACAGAAGAGATGAAGATCAGATGAAACAGAGAAGAAACACAGAAGAGACGAAGATCCAGCGAAGAAACGTTACAGGAACACAGGGAGGTACACAGGTTACAGATGAAGAGGGTCTATGATGGAAGTTCGATGATTCGTGATATGTAAATGACTATCTTGAAGAATAACGTTTTCGGGATTTTTTTTCCCTCCTCGGTGTTAAAGTTTTTTTTGAATGAATGGAAGATAATAATAAAAGACAAAACAATGTAGTCTAATACAATGTGTGATCTTATGATTATTTTGATTGTTGTGATCAGGTTTGTTGAGTGCAAGGGAAGTGATATTATATTTTTAGTAGTAATTTCCATTTATTATTAATTTCTATTGATGGTTTGGCTAAATTTTTTTCATTCGAAATAATGTTGATGGTTTCTTTTATTAGTCTTTTTTTATAATTTATTTCTTTACTAATAATTTTGATTTTGTTCCAATCTGGATTATGATTTTGGTTAATGCAGTGGTTTACTAAATGATTCTTTTTATCTTTGTTTCTAAGTGCTCTTTCATGTTCTTTTATTCTTGTTATTAATTGTCTTTTAGTCTGACCTGTGTAAATGTGTTGACAATTGGTGCATGGAATTTGATATATTATGTTAGTGATGTTCCATTTTTCTTTATTATTTTGGCAAATGTCTTTGAAATTAGATATTGTGTTATTGTTAACAACAAAAAATCAAAACAATAACACAAAGTGCGCTCAGTGTGCACTCCATGTTAGGGGAGCCTCATTGAGACAGGTGGAGAAGTTCAAGTATCTCGGGATTGCATTCACGAGTGATGGACGGCAGGAGAAAGAATTGGATGCTCGGATCGGTGCAGCAGGCTGTGTCAGACGTGAACTGTGGCGATCCGTGGTAACGAAACGAGAGCTGGGTAACAAAGCCAAGCTCTCCGTCTTCAAATCTATCTTTGTCCCCATTCTCACCTATGGTCATGAGGCTTGGGTAATGACCGAAAGAGTGCGATCGCGGGTACAAGCGGCCGAAATGAGATTCCTGAGAGGTGTGGCAGGTGTTACCCTACTAGATAGAGTGTACAGCAGCACAATAAGGGAATCTTTAGGTGTTGAGCCGCTACTTCTCCGCATTGAGAGATCTCAGTTGCGCTGGTATGGCCACGTGATACGGATGCCGCAAACTAGTCTTCCTAGGCAGTTGTTATTTTCCAAGCCGGTGGGTAAGAGACCAAGGGGTCGGCCTAGAACCAGGTGGCTAGACTACATGGAGAATCTGGGTTCGAGTCGCTTGGATATTACCAGGGAGGACATGCGCCTGATGGCGGAAGATCGCGATCGCTGGAGATCCTCCATAGGGCTGCTGCCCCCGCGACCCTAACGGATAAGCGGGTTTGAAAAGTAAGTAAGTAAGTGATTCTAGCATTAGAATTGTAAAGTAACCCAGCCTGACGACGAGAGATTTTAAAAGAAAACATTCGTCGATTTTTTTCTGGAACCGGAGAAAGGATAGAACGATTTTAAATAGATCGATCTTTTCATCACCGAGTGTGTGTGTTTAGAGGCTGCTAAGATAAGAAGTTGCCTACCCAATGAGTGGTGAGATCTTTCTTTTTTTATTTGAGACTTAAAACGCCACGGCCACTCTTTTATCTCTTATGTTCATAAAATGTACAGTGATAGTAAAGCCGCAATGCCTAGCGAAACAGCTGTTGAATGCAGCAG
>JAHWFO010065174.1:1671662-1685169 GCA_023313115.1 Rhysida immarginata
GGTTGAGGACTGATGGAAAATTAAAAGAGAGACGCGACGCTTTCTGTGCCTCTCGTGTCAGTCAATTGGATAGAATACAGAGTGCTTAGGAAAGCACAAAACTGTTGACAGTTACACTAAAGCAGAGTGTTGACAGTGAACGTTGGCGCGAGCCTCTGTAGTAATTTATAGTATTGGAAAGTGATATTTCTGGGTCCATTGTTTTGAGGTGCGAACGTGTAGTATTATAATTGCAATAACTTTAAGCGACCCCTATTGGGATACTTACATATAGCTCATGGGAATAAGTGACCTGGGGTCCTTAGTGGCTAAAATGGGACAATTGATGTTGATGTTAGCATTTTAATTGATAAGTTTGTTTTATATTGGGGTTTTAAGATATCTTGTTATTTATTAATGTTTTTGTGGAACCACATTGACGAATATGTTGTATGCTAATTTTGCCTATTATAACTGTATTATGCCAGTGTTTCAGAATAAATAGTAGTATAGATTTTCCATATTGCATTGTCCCCTGCTTGATTCACACAGCTTAGCAAGTCTCGAAACCCGCACCCCCACCTCGTGTGGAGTTGGTATTGACTAGGGCCTCTTAGCAGGTCTCTCCCACGCGGTGGGAGAGCACAAAGGAACACTTTGTGGCATTCACTTCCGAACTGTTCCAGAGATTCTTCAGGCAGTAGACCGCTCCATTCAAACTAAGAACACCAAAGGCACTGCTAAAGGTATTGTACGAATTCTACATCGCTGGAAACAGGTTGTTCACAATGCTGGTGATTACATTGAAGGACAGTAGAGCTTCGAACCAGGTATCTCTTTGTTTCAGTTGTAATTAAATACAGTAGTTGCATTGTGGTCGATATTGCTGTATCAGTAGTAAAAGAATGGATCCAGTGATAGCAATATTAGTAGCGTCTTTATTACGTTCTACGTGTTTCAAGATAATCTCATCATCAGGAACTTTGTCAATTATAAACTCACAGGGCGACAGCACCTGAATATATGGGGTACGCCCACCTATCAGTGTAATGCGTCCTAAAGTGTGTAGTTTCCGCATCTGATTGGTGGGCTTACATGACAGTGATGTTTCTACAATGTGTACAATTGGTAATATGCTAAGTAATTTACATAACAGAGAAAAACTCTATCTATCTTAATAAAAGTAACGTAACGAAAAGCAGAAAAAAATAAAAATACAATAAATGATATGAGCAAACCAAGTTGCAAAAACTATAACAGCGTCGAATAAATTCTGTTATTAGATTATACAAACTAAATGTAATACATATTAACAATACAGACATAGGCAAGGTTTCTTGAAAATTCAAGGTTCAAAAATATTCATGTAAAAGTTCCTAAGATTTTAAGAATCTGATCGGGTCATATATAATGTCCTGGGTTGTTATAAATTCTTATTTAAAGGCCGAATCTTCAGAGCAGTTACTAAGATTATGAACTATAGCATCCGCCACGTAAATTGAACGATCTTTATTACATACGCGGTAAGCCATCTCATCAATATGATTTGTCTGGATTTTACCCATGATGCACTTGTTCTACTATAGTAATGGAGATATCGTTGAAGCATGGAAAGCCTATTAAAAGTCATAATATAAAACAAATTGCATTCGAGTCGACTATTCTGCATCATTTTTTAATTTATTTATTTCATTTATTAATTTCATTCATCTATTTAAAAGAAAAAATGAAAATAGAAACTAAATATAAATACGAAAACAGTGTTTCGAAAACGAAAGTGGATGTTTCATGGAATAGCTAAGCGATTTACTTCCCGTTAACGTCTATTGGCTGGCATTAGAAATGACGTCATCCTGTCGTTCAACTTATGTGGCGGCAGCTATACATACATTTAAAAAGGCCAAAAAATCTGGCGGCATAAACGGAAAAGGGAAATTGCATCACCAACATTACCAAAATTGCATTACAACATTACTAATTGTACATATTGTAGAAAGATCACTGTCTTGTAAGTCCACCAATCAGAATGCGGAATCCACATACTTAAGGGCGGATTGCTCTGATAGGTGGGTGCACCCCATATAATCAGGTGCTGTCACCTTGTGAGTTTGTAGTTGTACAAAGTTCCTGATGATGAGATTATCTTGAAATGCATGGAACTTAATAAAGACGCTACCAATATTGCTATCACTGGACCCATTCTTTTACTATGTATATAAATAGTTGCCACTATTTAAGTTCCAACTCTCGTCTCCAGACTCGTTTTTATTTTCTGGCTAGAGAATTGAGGAGAGATGTTTGTAATGCAGTGAAAAGTAAAACAAGAAAAGATTTGCAAAATTGCCTTCTTAATAATTGAACTATTTCTCTGGATATGCTTGAACTGTTATTTATTTTTTAAGAGTTTAATTCTGTTTAAAATTTATTAATAATTAAAGGCAACAAAGTTTAATAAATACACAATTGAAATTTTATTTTTGATGTGATGCCATTCATTTTAGATTTATCACTTTGTAAATAAGAGTTAACAGGAAAATAAGCTTATAGCCAAAACAGCAGTGGCGATGAAAAGTGGATGCACTACGATAACTTCAAAGTGTAGAAATCGTGGGGTTAGCCCGGCCACGCATCAACATTGATGGCAAAGCCGAATATCCATGGTTCCATGCTCGTGCTCTGTATTTGGTGGTATCAGCTGGGTGTAGTTTATCAATATGATATGTGCTTCTTAACTCAACGAAACCATCACAGTAGATGGCTATCAAGTATAATTGATGCGTTTGAGCCTAGCATTGAAGGAAAATCTGCTGCAATACGAGGATCGACACGACAAAATTATTTTGCAGCATGACAACGCTCTGGCACATGTTGCAAAACTGGTTAAAACCTACCTGAAAACGGTCAAATGGGAAGTCCTACCCCACCCGCTGTATTCACCAGATATCACTCCATCCGACTACCACCTGTTCCGATCGATGATGCATGGCCTGGCTGTGCAGTACTTCCATTCATATGACGTTGCCAAAAATGGGCCGATTTGTGGATAACCTCAAAAGATAAGTCGTTCTTTCAACATGGTATTCGTATGCTGCCAGAAAGATGGGAGAAAGTAGTGGCTAGCGATGGACAGTACTTTCAATGACATGTTCTTTACTCATTGTTGTGAATAAAGCATTCATCTTCATGAAAAAAAAACAGCGAGAACTTACTAAAACTCTAAAATCTATCCACAGCTAAAGTTTTGTAGCTATAACACAAACATGTGTTACTTTGTTATGGTGGTAAAACATTCTTGTTATATCATAAAGTAATAAATAAAATCTGGAGTTAATGCTCCAATATAAGGCAAAGATATTACATAGAAACATGAAAGGAAAAATTCCACGATCTGGATTCGAACCATGTACCATGAATGTCACGTCTATTAGCTAGAGCACCTCATTTTTGGTACACCATGGCTGTTTTCAATTCCTAAAGAACAGAATGGGCCTCCAGACTGACTACATTGAATAGTCTTTAGGACACTTGGAGACAGCCTTGCTAAACAATGTCCACTGGTGGCCCAGTTGAGAGAGATGACAAACTGGATACTGGTAATCCCTGGTTTGATCCAGGTTGCTGAATTTTTCCTTCTGTTTTTCTTTGTAGCATGTTTACTCTTGTCACACTTAGTTTTTACATTTTTTTTATTACCAAGATCATAAAATAGACATTAAAAAGAAGAAATAAAAATTGAAGCCAGTATGAAAAATGATTTATTGACTGTATGTTCATCCATCAATTATGTTTTTCACTACTTTAAAAGTGGAATACAGTCGAACCCTGATAACTCGAATTTTCAGCAGACCAGATCAAAAAATTTGATTTTTCAGATTTTTTTAGTTAAATAGTAAATCGAAAATGATGCTACATGACAACTACAAAGATTGCATGATCCTCACAATGGTTCTACAAATTCGATTATTTTTAATGTCTCTTCCAATACAGTTACAATACAGATCAGGTAAAGAGGTCTCTTCCAATCTGAAATCAGCTCCAACGCTGTTTTGGCATAGCTTCTGAATTTTACTTCCAGTTTTTAAAATTTTTGAAAGGCATCTCTTCATGATTTTTGACCATTTATTCTTCTTCTGACTACATTTATGACATTCACTTTTTTCTCGAATTTTATCACTTTTACATCAATAACGGCAATGCAATAGTCAAGTTTTGAAAGCAAAATGGCGACGACCAATTAGAAGTGTATGGCTAATTCTAAATACTCGCTCACAATCGTTCATGCAATGAACTTTATGGTGAACATGAGCACTGCCTCTAAAAACAAAAGCCTAATCGTCATCATTTACTGCATTTAAAATTTTTCCCATTGAACGCTCGCAATCAACAAGTACGATTCTCAATTTTGTGTTCACGTTAAGTTTTCAGTTCCACAATAGCTGCCAGCAACTATGTAAGATTCCTGCATCGTTTTCTTTGTCAGTCGTTTTTTCATATTGTGGTTAAATAAGTATATGAAATAAATGAATAAAGAAATTGATAATTCAAATCTTCTCACTGGGTGTTTTGCTCCTCACAGGAGCATTCAGAGTCTGTGTTTTTTTTTCGGTGTCAGACAGCTGTTAACGATCGGTAAAATGCTCAGCTTTTCGAAGAGACAGCCTGAACTTAAAGACACACTTGTATATAGCTCGAAAAAAAGAGGAGGCATTGTTAAGTAGCAGATCGATCATTTCTTAGTCAAACTCTGTAACTTTTATGTTCATGGTAATTCTCAATGCTTGTCGTAATTTTTTTTGAAATGGCTTGCATTATTTTTGGAATATCTTTTAGTCTATAAAAATAAAGAGTTCTTTATCCTCTTATGTGCACTTGGCCTAGTGATTTGACTATATGTGAGGAGGGATTGGGGGTTGGCTCGCATGCTCCTGAATCTAACGAATTTGGTCCTTATTGTATTAATTTTTGAAATATTCGAAGATAGTTTTTGCTTTAACCCTTTCACTGCGTAAAGTGGATATATCCACACAAAATTACAGTACCTTTATCTGTGGAAATATGATTTCATCCCACAGGGTTTAAAAAACTTCTTATTATGCTGCTAAAAGTGGATAATTCCATCTTCTCAGAAATGAATTTAATTACACAGTGAAACGGTTAAATTTAAGAACACCTATTCAGTAAAACCAAACATTTCTTCAAGTTATCTGGGATTTATTAAAAAAAATAGTTTGGATTAACAAAGTTAATTATTTAAATGCTCTGGGGGATGCGATTTAAGAGTATCGTTCGAGTTAATCGAGAATTTGAATTATCATAGTTGGAGTTATTTGGGTTCAACAGTATTGTAATTATTTTACCAGTTTACCATAAACTGAGTGATTCAAAACTTACGTTACAGAAGAATATGGCAGATAGAGGGCACTAAAACCAACGTTTTTATTAAACACTGATTGTCTTATTTCGCACCGGTACGGTGCTCAGTTACCAGTGTTATCAAGGTCCTGTCTTATTTCTTCTTGTGGGAACATCTAAGACCGTAGTGTATGTCATAACTGTAGATCATGTCGATGTTTTTCTTCCACGGATTGTTAACACCTGTAACACCATACCTACTACACCTGGTATATTCAAGCGGATGCCAGTGTTGTGTACAAGAAAGGGGGCATAAGTTTGAAGAGTTGTAGCAACATACCAGTGCGAGATAGGACGCACATTGCTTAATAAAAAAGGTTTGTTTTATATCCTCTATCTACCATATTCTTTTGTAACATAAGTTCCGAATCTCCCTGTAAAAATTAGATTTCAAAATTAATAATGCTTGAATTCTTATTCATTACTTTATTTATTTATTAATTAACTTATTTATTATTCTTATTATTTTTTTATATAATAGGATATTCCAAAATGATCAAGTAGAAATGCAAAATTATCTTTTGACTGTATTGTTCTTTCAAAAATCATGGAGAAAAAAAAAAGTAATGATAGAAGAGAAGAAATGGAATAATTATTTCTGAAGAAACATGAAAGATTTTTCTTAATTTAAAAATTTACTGAAGCAAATTCAATAATTTATTTGCAAGGCTTAATGCATTATGAAATGATGCATTTCTTTTTATACATGTAAAAGAAAATGTATATTATATCAGTGACTTTTTTAATTCTTCCTTTGTTAATGCATTTATTATTTATATTGTTATCTTAATTATTGCTTTTGCATCTTTATTATGTGTTTAGTTATGTATCATTAAAACAAATACTTCAGCTTGGTTTTGTTTTCATCTTGTGATTGTAACACTTAACATGATTAAGATGTATCAATCTATGTGTATTTTTTTATATTATTTTTACTTTTTTAATATACACTGTCTCAGTACATTTATTATAGCATGGTCTCATTTGTATTTTATATTTGTTTTTATTTTGACTGGTTTTATGGTAATTCATCTTGGAATTATGACAAAAATTGTTTGGGTTGGCATGTTATAGATAGGAACGAAGATGACTATAGGTAGAGCAGAAAGCATACCAACAGTACAAATATATTTTTAAACTAACAGTGATTTTGCAAAATAACTGTAGTAAATAATTTGAGAGGCATTATAAATCTAAAAAAATGTTGAGAAATTTTTGGATTTTTTTAAAATCCTATGTTTAAAGATGGGAAAGTCATTACTGTAAAGAAAGTATATATATATATATTTATTTATTTATTTTATTTATTTATTTTTATTTCTCTATTCTGTATTTGATGTATCTTATAATAAATGTAGAATATGGAAAAGCATGTTAGTGTTTCAAGAAATGGTTTTATTCCAAGCCAAGCTTCTTTCAGCAATTGCATGTCATAAATGGCTGCTGTTTGCAACCCATCCAAATAGATCAGTCTTTAAGTAAAGAATGTGCAACTGTAGAGAAGTACCATTTTTTATGGATAACATGCATTGCAAAGAATAAACTATTTTTCATAATTCAAAAAAATTTGATAAAAAATTTACTGCATTAGAAGATGTGAAACTGAATATTATTTTGCATTTTCGTGATAACATTCTGTGCATTTTACATATTTCTGACTTCATAAAATTATCGCACAAAAATATTTTGTTTTTATATATATTTTTTTCCTCTTGTTTTAAAATACTGTATTTTTACTTGAGATATTAATGATTCCAGTTCAATCATTTCAGTTTCAGACACATGAATGTAAGTAACAATTGTAAATTTGTCTATAAAAAAAAGAAAAGAAAAAAAAAAGAAAAATATCTTTATACATATATAAATGCAGTTCTGTATAATTGTAAAATCTAAAATATTACCTAGGTATTGATTTCCTTTAATTTACTTTATTTAATTTTTTTTCTCTGGACACTTCTATTCTTTTTAAGCAGACTAAAATTTTGTTCTTTATAATTAAATAATTATTTAGTAGTCTGTATTTTTTATGCACAGGTATATTTTGGGAATTTTTAATAATGAAAAGAAAAGTATGTTAAATATTAAAAATGTTGAATTCATTATCTAGTGGTCTTCTTTTGTTTGTTTATTAAGACAAAAGAAAATTAAATGAAAACATTCATGTGATTTAAGTGAAATTTTCTTTGTCTCTCTTGTAGATTTTAATGTTAGGGGTCATTCATGTATTACGTCACGTTGCTGGGGGAGGGGGTTATCATTCTGTGACGATTTGTGATGAGGGGGAGGGAGGGGGATCAAACACTGCGTCACGTCACGGTGACTTCAGAGGCAGTCCGAAGTCTAGGGATGGGGAGTCGGTATGTTTTTGTTTATCCCAAGTCCCAAGAAAGCCCCTGCAAATAAGTCGTGACCTTTCTTGACAGATCAGCAATGTTGTTCACAGTTTCGAAGCTCATTGAGAATAATGGCCAAATCGCTTTCTACCTCCTCAGTGCCCATTTTCTAGAATGATACAGGACTCAACATATCTGAAAATAATGGAAACTCTCCATGTGTTTTTATAAGTAGCATTTTGTTGAAAGAAAATCCGTTATTTGTTGCATTTCATGAAATACCCTACAACTTAGCATTCCCATCACTAAAAAATGAAACAAGAAAAAGAATTTTTAGTAAGTGTGGCACCTATCATGCCTCACTTACTTATTTGAGGCGTCATCAAAAGAGATGTGACATCGTTCTTGTTATGCCAAAATTACGGCATCTCTTATTGTGACAAAACGACATGAAGTTTTAGCCATAATGAACATCAATGAAAAACAATATGAGGCGGAATGGATCAATGAGCAGTTCGTTGATAAGGAAAATATAATGATCCCAATTATTGGAAATAGTGAAAATGTAAATTTAATATCAATAGAATCCCATTTAGAATGTCCCTTGGAATAAAAGTAACCTATTAGAAATAATAAAAAATTGTATAATGATTATAAAGCAATTTATTTCTTTATAATATTATGAAGAATGGGGGAGAGGTAAAATTTTGTGATGTCACGTTAAGAGGGGTCAAGGCAACGCCACCTAGAGAGAAGGCCTCAGCACAGCATGGAATGTTCGAGTTGACGTCATATAACCTAGTCATTGATTCAGCGCACCTGGCAGTGAATTTCGGCTCAGCCCCACACTGCAACAGCTACGGCACATGCATTTATTCCAGCTTGGATAGTTGTGTTACGACTAACGTTTGTAAATTCGTACTGCCATTTGTGTATCCGATTTGTGAGAAAGAGAAATAAATCAATTTCATAAGGAACATTGAAACTTATTAAGGTAAGTTTATGTGATTAGTTTTCATGTACTTTTCTATGATTAAAAAATCCTTAGGACTAGTCATCCTAGAAAGTAACGTCCCCCCCACGTGGCGATGGCTGTGATAGCTTGTATAGTAATTTATATGCTGTATTTCACAAATTTTAAAACTCTTTATTTATTTTAAATATAAACTTAAAAACAGTTCTTTCCCTTCTACAATATTGCCAATTTAAATATCTTGAAGTTAAATGTGTGCGACCGTCGAATCAAATAGACGGTCATGCAATAATAAATCGCGATAATAAAAACAGTTAGCTAATCCAGCGTCTATAACATATTAATGATTAATGTGTTTTAATATATATGTATATGTTTTAATATACTATTTGATATGTAATAAATAGAGTTTAAAAATAATTGTGAATTATTTGTGAAAAATATATTGTACAGGCCATCACATAAAGGGAGCATTATTATTTTCTAGGATTAAATAAATAACAAATACCGTAGTGTTTTTTTCTATTTTTCTCCTGTGTTTTGTTTCAAACATCAGAGCTAAATGTAATTTTTTAAAATCATGAATATTAAAAATCATGCTATTAGGGGCAATCCAAATTTTTTTTATAGCTTTTATTAGTTTTCATTATTTCGTATGATTAAGATACTCATAAGTTAAGTTTAATAATCATGGTTAGCATATGTTTCATGCACATAAGTTTAAATGTAAACTTAATATTTTATTTAAGCGTGTATACATCCAGGCATGTTTCATTAGATATGCTACACCGATTACTGATGATTTTAATATTTTGACAAATAAACATATAATTATTAACTGATTAAAGATAAAGTGTTAAACGTTTTAATACATCATGAAATTTCAACTACATCTTCAGGATGCCTTATCGATGCTGTGTGCCACAATGCAAAGGAAATTATCCTTCTGGTCCAAAAGTGAGTGTTTTTGGATTTCCAGGGGATGAAGGAATCAAAACAAAATGGTTAGCAGCAATTCGAAGAAAAGATTTCACACCAAGTACTTCTAGCAAAGTAAGTCTTTATTGCATTGTCGCTTTTTTTTTAACATAGATTTAATAAAATTATGCAGTCTAAAATGAATCTTTTATATTATAACATTATTTTTCGGTTTTTAACTGATTCATCAGAATGGCTAATTTTTTTTGTTAATTAATTGCAGGTTTGTGAGCTCCACTTTAGACCAGCAGATTTTGTGGAAGAAGTTCAAGGTTTTGATGACAAAACTGGAGCAGTCATTTCTGTGCCATTAAAACTGAGAAAACTTAAAAAAGGTGTTATTCCTTCAGTTTTTGACAATTATCCGATATCTTTGACTAGTGAGCAAGTTCCATCACTGAGAATTTCTCCTGACTCGAAGAAAAGAAAAAAGGAACAAGAAAATCTGGCTCTGGCAATGAAATTGAGCATTGAAGAAGCGGATTCGTATAACAAGAAGTACCATATATAAAGTGTGAGTGATTTCATACAGTGTTGTAAGAATTTTGGGCTACCAAGCTCCTGGATATTACATCCAAAGGATGAATGTGTGTATTTGCTATACATAGTAACAGAACCATACTGTGCAGTAGCATATAGTGTAAAAGTTGATTCTGCATTAGAATTTAGAGTATACAGCAAAGAAACTGAGCTACAAAAGATAAAAAATTATGTTTTTCCTTTTCAGCTTAACAATTTTAATGACTGCATTAACATTTTAGATAATGTTACTAAACTGTGCACTACTGATTTTGAAATGCAAAAAGATCAAATAGAATTAATCAGACAGACCTTAGATTTACTTTGTACAGATGAAAATGAAAACATAATCAATTTCATAAAAGAACAGCTAATGCTTCTTACTTCTACCAAGACTCATTTTAGATATAGCCCAGATTTGCTTATTTTAGCATCATTGTTTTTTTCAATTTCTCCTCATGCATATAAGTTCATAAGAAAATCAAGGCATATCATCTTACCTCATCCTTCAACATTGCAAAGAGTTTGTCGGTCTCTTGACATTTCACCAGAACAGGAGACATATAATGAAAAGTTTCTGAATTATGTGAAACATATATTTCAGATGTTAAAAGAAAATGACAAGATTGTTTGTTTATTGCTTGATGAAATATATGTAAAAGAATTTTTTGACTATAAAGGAGGAAACATTGTGGGAGCAGCAATAAATTCTGCTGCAGGGGCAACAACTGCACATGTTTTCATGATTTCTAGTCTCTTCTCACAATTTAAAGAAGTCGCCCATATACTTCCATCTAGGAAGCTAAATCATATCCAATTATTTGAAGTTTTGAAAAATGTTATTTGCGGACTGGAAAGCATAGGATTCATGGTTATATGCATTGTGACAGATAACAATGCAATAAACAGAAAATGTATTAGTAACTTTGCTTCACCACCACAGTTGTCGTATGTATATCCTCACCCTTCTGATAAAAGGAGGCCACTTTTTTATGCGGTTGATTCTGTGCACCTTATAAAAAATGTGCGGAACAACTGGATACATTTAAAAAATGGGCAGTGCTTCACATATCCACCTTTCAGTATGTCAGATTCACCCTTGTCTGTATCCGTAGCATCTTTTGGGGCGTTAAAGAAGCTTTATGACTTGGAAAGCACATCTTTATTAAAATTCAGTTATGGATTGACAGAAAAGAGCCTTTACCCTTCAAATTTAGAAAAGCAAAACGTTAAACTAGCATTAAAAATTTTTGGCCAGTTTGTGATCCAGGGACTTAAAGAATTGGGTAGTAAACATAATATCCAACATAGTATGGAGACTGCAGAATTCATTGGCATCATATGCCGTTGGTGGAGCATTGTAAATGTCAAGACGCCATTCAAAGGTGTTAGGCTCAGAAATAGTGATATGGAACCTCTAACATATGATCAGGAAGATGAAAAGTTGTTTTTTTTTTACATATATTTCTTGAATGGCTTGAGAAGTGGGAAAAGATTCCATGCAATGGAAAATTCACAAAAGAAACTCATGAAGCTTTACATGTAACAACTGAGGCTCTCATTGGATTAACTGACTATTGTTGTAATAAGTTAGGTTATAAATATATTTTGCCTGGTAAAGTGCAGACAGACTGTTTAGAAGAACGTTTTGGGAAATATCGTCAATTAGCTGGTAGCAATTATCATATTTCATTGAGACAACTGTTTGAATGTGAAAAGAAGTTACGTCTTCAAAGTACTTTGTCATTAGAGTTACCTTTGGCTAGTAAGAATCTGATAATCCAAAAAATGCATGATGCACATGATTTCACAAATGTATCTGAAAATGTATTTGATAATACAAATTTAACAGTTGCGGTCACAGAAGCAGACTTGATAGCTTTAGATACATATTTACCTGTTATATATTACATAGCTGGTTATTGCTGCTTTTCAGTGTTAAAAACAATTGACAAATGTGAACACTGTAAGGAAAAACTTACTGTTGAGATGGATGAAATAAGCCATACAGACAATGACACCTTGATTGTAAATATTAATAGAGGGGGATTAAATTATCCCTCTGTAACTGTAGTCAATGCCGTAGCTTATACCTTCATAATAATTGAAAAATTAATTTCTAAATATGAAACTAAATTTTTTAATTTAAAAAATCAAAGACAAGCTGTTGTTCAAATAACAATGAACCTTCTATCATCTGATGGATTACTCTTTGATGAAATAGAGTGTACTGTTGGACACAACTTTGAAGATGATGTGTGGTCTTCCACCAATACAATTTTAAAAAATTTGTGTACTCAAAAAAATGAGAATGCTGTAAAGAATAAAAAAAATTCAGCAAGAAAATTAGCAACCTTAACTTAATTTACTATTTAAATAAATTAATATATGCTTATTTTGTTAGATGACTCTTATATGAATTTAACCATTTAATGTATGTCTTGTTTCATATATTATGAAAAGTTTATAAATACAATGTAATATTCAATAGAATTATGATTTATTATATGAATGTAGAGTTGTAAAGCTAATTTATCATTTTTAAAACTTTGTTTATATCCATGATACAGATGTCAATATTTTTGTAATAAATTTGATTTATAACAAATTTCTTTCATGTTGATTTTCTATTACAGTGTTAACAAGAAAATATTCTATATATTAATAGATGAATGTGTTTTTACCTATAAATTTCATACCATATCAAATAAATTTATTTAAAAATCTTTTAGTAAAATTTATCTGAGGAATAAATATTAAATAGCATTAAATTTGGTAACCTTATAACATTAGATCTTACACAAAAGAAATTTGAAATTTAATGAAGAAAATTAAAATGCTTTTTATGGTTTTGTGATTTGTGGTTTTTTTTGACTGAAGAACTTTGGAGCCAGGATTTTAATGTTAATTAAACCAATATTTAGTGTTTAATTATTTTTCTCTATTCAATATTTAGTTTTATCAAGAGACTATTTTAATGGGAATTATCATGAGACATTTTTAGAGACAAGAATTCTATGAGTTTAAAATAGATAGTTTTTAAGAAGTTTTAAAATATTATTTACAGATAATTTTCTTAAATATTATTTTTAAAATATTAAGAGTATATTTTGGAACGATTTATCAAATAAGAAATATTTTATAATTGTTTTCCAGAAATTTCTGATTCTATTATTAACTCAAATTGTTAAGTAGTTTTTTTATTTAAATTTTTGTGTAATAAAATCTGAGATCAGAAAGTTACGAGAGTTTTGTTATTTAATATATTATACTGATTTAGCAATATTGGTTTGTAAAATTCCTTGCTTATGAT
>JAHWFO010065174.1:1685269-1700180 GCA_023313115.1 Rhysida immarginata
TTGCTTATGATAGCCAATATGTTCATAGCTTGTTCATTGCTGTGCAGTAAAGCCTTTCTTCGTTTGTATAGCAGCTCGATGACCAGGACGAATGACGTCATAAACTTGTGCTGAGGCCTTCTCTCTAGGTGGCGTTGGTCAAGGCCTGTGTGACGGAATGTGAGGGGGGGGGGGATATGAAAATGGTAAAAATCAGCATGACGTAATACTTGAATGACCTCTTATCACTCAGGTTTTTTGTTCTTGAACTGGTGAACCCTTGAACTTGGCTTTGAATGTTCAGCTGATAAAACTGTTACCTCTGGCCAATGATTCATGATGTTCAGTTCAACTAATTTTTTCCAGGTTCACAGCCACTACTTGTACAACTCCTTGCCAAAAAATTAGAATAATCCAGTTTGAGCAGTATTGGTGATATTTAACAATTTTTCTTCAAATAACGTTTTTTTATTAAATATTTATTTAATAATTATAAGTGACAAAATATTAGAATATAATTAGAATAGGGACAAAAAATTAGAATATTTTTACATTTCATGAGTTCTAAGCTAATCATTCAACAATTGCTTCAGAATATGCAAATTATGGGTTACTCACATTATTAGTAGGCAAGTAAAAAAGTTCAATACATTTTTCTTGAAGTATCTTTGAGTTTTGCCATGGGTTGTAAAACGGACCTTAGTGATGCAGGCAAAGATGTTATTGTTGCCTTACATTCTGTTGGAAGGGCACAACGTGAAATTGCCGATTATGTAAATTGTTCGCAATCTTCTGTGTCCAAAGTTATTCACAATAAGATAGAGAGAGTTGATTAGAAGAGAAAAAAAACGGATGTAAACGTGCAACCACTCTGTGGGAAGACCACAAATTGTGAGACAAAATTGTTTTAAAAGTGTTAAATGCATGCATCATGAGTGGAAGAAGTGGGGAGCATTGGTACTATTAATACAATGAAATCTTTTCTTTCATATATTTTAATTTTATTACATAAATGCATTGTATTTTATAATTAATTTGTATTGCAAGTTTTGAACATTAAAGAAAAAAAAATCTTAACGTAATCTCTTTTTATGGATTGAACAAGGAACCAAAGACTACACGAAATGAAATTTAAATCGGCAGTACCAAAGATAAAACCCCTGATGACAAAGAAGGAACGCCAGAATCTTGTAGGATGGTGCAAGGAACACATTTTATGAGGTGAAGACGACAGAAAAAACATACTATTTAGCGATGAATCAACATTTCGCTTATCATATGGTGACCAGGATGTGAGAGTTTGGTGTTTAACAAATGAAATGTTTGAATGCGACTACTTAAAAGATTTGCAGCATCCGTTATGATCTGGGTATGCATTTCTGCTGCAGGAATTGGGGAGTTTAGCATTTTAAAAAGTCGGGTTAATGCTGAGATATACCAACAGATATTGGATTATTATATGATTCCATTGTCTGAGAAGTTATGTGATGAAAATTTTATTTTTCAGTAAGATGGAGCCTCACCATATACTGTGAAAACGACTAAAGAATGGCTTCAAGATCTAAATTTATCCCTTTTATCGTGACCCAGCAGTTCACCAGATTTAAATCCAATGGAAAATGTGTGGAACATTATCAAAAAAAGAGCTCAAAAACATTGTAACAAGCAAGAATTAATTGTCATCAAACAAACATGGAAAATAGTAACAAAAGGGGATTATAAGAAACTTGTTGATAGGATGCCACAAAGATTACAATCTGTTATTCAAAATAAAGATGAAGGAAACAAATATTAATTGTGAATTTATTGTAAAATCCCAAAGAAATAAAAATATTCTCATTTTTTGTTCCTATTATAGTGATATTCTTATATTTTGTCATTTCTAATTAATAAATTATATTTAAACTATTACAACAATAATAACTTTCTTAATATTTTTTTATTAAATGGGGTCATTTAATCATCATATGAAATAAATATTTAATAAATAAAAAATGTTATTGAAAGAAAAATTGTTAGTTAAAGATCACTAATACTGCTCAAACTGGATGATTTTAATTTTTTTGGCAAGGAGTTGTATAACTACATATAATATTTTTCAGATAACTACTGTAAAAGCTCCATTTGAGGCCAGCAGCAGCAGTGCAAATTAAAGCCTGATATTTGTCTAAAGATTTCAGGTAAAAGCTGGTCTCGAATAAAGGCCTGATCTAGGTCCCAAAATTGTCCCCAGTCTCCGATTGGCAGCTGATTTTATACAAAGATTAACAGATTGATTCATGTAATCAATTTGTTATCTGTAATGCCCAGCAATGCCAGGCTGTAGGTGTAGGTGGAATAGTTTAAATTCATGCTTTGTAAAAGTATGTTTTCGTTATGTTGGAATCACCGAGTTAAAATGGGTAAAATTATGCAGTACTCCCCACCATCTTCAAAATAGTATCGCCGCTATTTTACATCTTGGAAATAGTACACTAGGTGCCCCCATTCCCATACTTGTGGGAATCCGATAGGTACGCTTGAAGACCAACCAAGATGGATTTCAGGGAAAAGAAAATGTTCTGATGTAAACTTTAAACTGTATAAAAGGCATACAGTACACCACAAAAAATAGTAGAGAATAGTGGAGAACTTAATACTGCTTCAGAAGACAGTGACATCTATTATTAAATTTCTTTATTTAATAAATTTTATTTCAGTTTATGCTGTAAATTCTGTATTTAATAATTTTTTTTTACACCAAGTTGTATTTCATAATATGGTGGGGTTTTTTTTTGGGGGGGGGTCGCTTTTAACCCCGGGTCTTGAATTCATGGCTGGGGAAGGGGGGAGTGAAGACCATTTTTACAAACGGAAGCCATGGCCTCAGGTCGAAACAATCCGTGCCACCCACCCTTTGAATTGTTCTGCAGCAGGCAGTGATGATTGGATTTTAGCGTGAATTGCACGTGGGTGCATTTCACCGTTGATCGATTTATCTCAAAAAGCATGCACCCATCGATTGCTTCAAAAGACGGTGCCATTATAGGATTGTGTACGTGGTTCACAGCTAAATCCAATGAAGTTTTTTTTTATGTTATTATTGCACTCTTTCATCTGCATATGCATTTTATTTAAATATGCCTCCGAATCGTCAGTGGCGAGTTTCTCGATCTGCCACCATTGATTGTGCTGCTTATAATCCATCACATGTCGATGGTATTAGGGAAACGAAAAGCGGCACATTATAAATTTACTGCAACAATTGATTACTGCATAGAGTTTTGTGGCTCTATATTTTACAGGTATTTTCGTATGCAGTTTTCCTTTTTGAGTATTTTCGAAATGTTATTGGAAGCTGACTAATGTTCAGTTAAGCAGAAGAGTGCTAATTACAGTGTTCAGCAGCCTTCAGCCAATGACAGCCGGCGAAAGCCGTGTGCATTTTTTTTTGACGGGATGTGTAGTTATCTGAAGAATGCTATAGAACATGCAATGATTTAGAATTTACTGCACATACTTATGGTTAAAGGCATCTTTTGCGCCAAACATGATGAAATATGGTATTACCTGTGGATAAGGCGAAGTAAAAATTAGGTATTTTTATGAAATTTGAATTTTAAAAAATTTTGTGTGGACTAAGAGGGTATCCAATCATAATTGTTCATAACTGCTACAGTTTAGATCAGGATTTTTCAACCTTTTTTTTCCTCTCTCCACAAACTTGAACCGACACTTCCATGATGCACATATGAAAGTATTTTTTAGGATTCAGTTATTACACTAATTATTATTGGACATATATATGAGAGAAGGACGAGACACAAAACCCTGGAATACAATACCAAATAGTTATTATTTAGAAAAAATAAATAAATAATAATAAAAAATAAATGATAAATAGAATCAAAATAAAAAGAAAGCGATGTATTAATTATTATTTATTTATTTTCTATTTTCTTGTAATATAAAGATAATTAAATTCTTTAAAATATTATTTTTTTAAATTTATTAAAGATCCACTTAAAGCACACAGGTTGTAAATTGCTGGTTTGGTTAGTAGTATGGTTCATACGTGTCCTTGAAATAATTGAAAATCCCTTGAAAAACGTTTTACATTTTCAAGGTCCTCAAAAATACTGAAAACGGAATAGAGTCATTGAAAACGGGTCTACGACAATTAGGTGGATGACAGTTCGGTGGAAATGCAAATTCGATCGAGATTTTAAATCACTGAAATGTTAGATATTTAATTTGTTGTTTTTTATTATTACAATTACAAAGCAATCTGCTTTATTTTTTATGTCGAAGTCACTTTATATGCAGGAATCTTTTATTTATTATTTATTAGTTTACAAATAAATGAGATTATTTCTTTATTAAAGAATTTATTAAATCATTTTTTAAAAAGTGCAACATTTTCTATTTTGTTTTATTGCTAAGAATTCTATTATTCAATTAAAAATACACTATAATTCTTAAATTACTACTTAAGTTCGTTAAAATAGGCACAATAGGAATTGAGTAGATAAATCTTACTTGACATTAATATTAGCACGATGACCCCACGATTAAAAAGTTGAAGGGGAAAGTACAGAGTGGTTATAATTAAAGTGACACCATTTAGACCTTCTAGCGGCCGTTCTGGTAATCAGATTTTGACAAAACTTGAGATATATGCTATACAGACCATGGGGAAGAGAATTTTGCAATAAATAAATTAGTTCACATTTTGACCGCTACGTCAAAATATGGCGCATGAATAATAACAAAAACAAGTTAGAAGCAGAAAAATTTATAAAATCAGAGCATTTGTTCAATGTGCATTCCATTTGTGTCAATGAGATGTTCAAAGCGCACTGTTGCATGTTCCACAGTAGAGCGAAGGGTTTCCTGAGGAATCGCAGTGATATGGCGTGTTAGGCCCGCCGCAAATACGCTTTGTCGCGCGCGACATGGGTTGCTCCATGGGCACTAAGTGCGCATGCGTCAGCGTCGCTCCTTGCCGCCCGAGCGTGACCTCGTTTTTTGCCCTTGGTCGCGCGCGACGGAAAAAACTGGTTTTCAGGCGACGTCGCCTCTGTTCTTCTTCTTCTAAGGTCTTTCCTCCTCTTTTTAGGAGATGACCTGTCTTCTTGAGTTGAGTCAGATTATTATTGTTCTATCATTTGGAGTGCCTTTAGAGAAGGGGAGAGGAGTCTTGTGAGTAAATTAGATTTATTTAGAAATACTTTGATAGCTGATAGTATAAATCTGAAATGAGTTTTAGTTTCTGGATTTAAGAGGAGGATAGTAGGGAGATTATAGGATATTTTCCTTATGTCAAAAAGGTTGGTTAGTGTTTTTCTATGGTGGTTGTAAAGGGGGCAGTCGATAGAAGATGTTCTAAAGATTCAATTTCCCCACATTCGCAATCCGGAGAGTGACATAAATTGAGGCGAGACAAAAAAGCTTTGGTTGGCAGGTGTTCAGAGCGGAGCCTGACCATGAGAGAAAGGTCCTGCTTAGAGAAATTCGGTGGAAGGGGAAGAGTTTTTGTAGTCAAAGTTGCCATGTTTTTAAATTGACAGCCGTGTTACGGTGAATCCATTCCTCTCTCCATATCTTAGATTGTTGCTGATCGATTTTGGGTACTAGATCTTTCGTGGAATGAGGCATTTGTATCTCTGTACCAGAAATTCGTCCTAAATTCGCTAGTTGGTCAGCTCTTTGATTGCCTACAATGGTGGAATGACCCGGACACCAGAGGAGTATTATGGTGATGTTTTTGTCTTTGAGATTTATTATTGCGCGAGCTATTAGGCCAATCTGGGAGGTCGTTTTCCAGTTGGCTCTGGATAGTACTTTACGCAGGGCCAGTAAAACCGACTTTGAGTCTGATATTATTAGGTGCTTGATATTGGATTGAGCTGAACCATTGATATATGATATTGCCTTAAAGATGGCCCAGGATTCTGCGGAGAATGATGAGTACGATATGGGGATCTTGTTGTATATTGAAACGTCCTCCGACCATATGCCAATGCCTGCCTCTTTCTGGTTGGGGTCGAGTGATGCATCTGTGTACCATTTCCGGAACTCTTATTGGCTTTAGAGAATTATCCTTTTTGCTTTGATAAAGGATAGTCTCTATCCGAAACGTCAGCTTTTTATTTGATTTTTTAGTTTTATTTTGATTTTACTTATATATTTAATAATTATTTTGTTATTTGTTAATTATTATTTTATTTTTCATTTTTATTTATTAACTATTATTTATTGCATTCCAGGGTTTTTGTGTCTCGTCCTTTCCTTTATAATTATCCGTACACTGTATGATAGAAAGGGTGGGGGTGACAGGGATGTTAGTGTATAAGTTGGTGATGTCAAGGGACATAAGGGAGAGGTGCTCATCCGTATGGATGGAAGAAAGGGACTCAGTAAGGGTTAGGGAATTGCGTACATAAAATAGGGAGGATTTTCAGGTTAAAGAGGAAGATGGAAAGGGATTTGGCAACGAGGTGGGCAGGAGCTGGGGAATAGTTAACGACGGGGCGTATAGGCATGTTAGGCTTATGGATCTTGACTAGGGTGTTAAGGTTGGGTGGGCGAGGGTTAGGTGGGATGAAGCGTGGGGATTTGTTGATGACGGAAATAATAGATTTGTGGTATTTAGAAGTGGGGTCGGATGGGAGGGTGACAAAGTTGTTGGCGGCGATGAAATCGTTAACTTTATCAATGAACGTAGAACGGTAAATGATAACTGACATGTTACCTTCATCGGAATCTTGTAACTTCGTCTTCAAGGTGGTAAAGGCAGCAGCATCAGTGAGTAGTTCCCGGGGTGGTCTAGACGCAGACGCTTCTTTGAAGGACTTTTGTATCAGATGTCCGGCGATGGCTTGCGCTGGAGGATAGTCAGTCTGGGGTAGTAGGTTTATGGCGTGCTCGACATCTGAGATGACATCGTGTAAGTCGGATCGTGTTGGCTTCTTATAGACAACGTGCTTGAAGCCTTTGTCGAGGAGTTGCTGTTCGTTGTCGGACAGCTGGATTGATGTTAGGTTAACTACTTTATCGTGAAACACAAAATCACCTTCAGGAGGATGTGGGCGTGTTGGAGGCGGGTGTCGGAGGTCGTCTAGCTTCTTGCACATGTTAAGAACTTCCGTTCTTTGAAGGATTGCAGCCTAACTTCATCATCCTCGAAAAGAGGCATCAGAACATCAGGCGGTATGATGGATGAAATGTGGAGGTGCAGGCGGAATATCTCTTGGTTGAGACGATGCTTCTTATAAACTACGGTGGTGGTAGCACGGCTTACCCAAGTCTTTACGGCGGCGGCCCGTGCAGCTTGGGCGGCGGTAGACCTGTTTCGGACGACGACGTGGGCATACTTGGGTTCTAGGTGCTCTCGGATACACTTGCGGTTGAACCAGATGTTCTGGATGGTGGAGGCTAGCTTGTGTGTCCGAGATGTTCTGGATGCTCGCACCCTGAACCCGCCCACATCTGTCACCTCCGACAAATATTCCCAGTCCGGAGTTTATCGCCTGAATTGTGCGTTTTGCGATATGTTTTATGTGGGATTATCGACCCGCAATCTTGCATTGCGATTCAAAGAAAACCTTGACTCATATAAGAAACGGGACCGTGTCTCCCACTATGCAAACCATCTTGCAGATTCCGGACACACTTTGAAGACAAAAGAAGAAGTTATGTCTGACTTGCATATCTGTAATAAACCAGAAAAAACTGCTACCCTCGAAGCGATAAAAATATTCAAGGCCAACAGGTCCACCCACACATGCTTCTCAATTGCCAGACGGACTTTAATGTGTATGCAATACTTAGTTCTTTATCTGATCTACTATGATTTTCTCTCATTTTCTTTATTTTATGTTTCTTCTGCATTTTGTAAATTTCTTACCCCTTTATTTTATTTTGTTTTTATGTAAATCCTCTTGTCTTCGAACAACCGGATATGTTCTCTTTTCGGTTCGCGTTAAACGCACCATCTCTGTACAACTTCTTTTTTTTGTATCTTTCAAAATTTTTTTTGAATTTATTCTATTTTATTCTACTGGCCGTAACATCATTTTTGAACTCATTGGCCCCCTTGCTTTATATCCTCTTGCTTCATGTATGTATTTACGCTCATTGCTTAACTTGTTCCAATGTTCTGTATATATAAAGGCTTGCATATATCCGCTCTTGAAGGGTTTCGTCAAATCGTACAATATCTTCACGATTGATGACCTTTCTTCTGACCACAAGCCTGTGGCGTTGAACTTTGACAATGTTGACATAAATTTCCGAGAGGAACTCGTACATCATCAAGACTGGAAGCTCTACAAAGATATTCTTAAGGAATATGGCTACCATCCCGACGTTGCTTACTGTACAGAAGACATCGATCAACTTGTTGATGACATCACCAGATGTATTAACAGTGCCATTAAAGCTAGTAAGTATCCATCAGAGAATAAATCTTCTCATCGAATCCAACTCTCTCCTGGAATCCAACGCCTAATTGCTGAAAGAAACAGGACCCGTAGACTATGGCAACGCTATCGTGAACCTTGGCTCAAAACCAAGTACAAGAGGTTAGTGCGAAGAGTTCAAGAGGAGATAAAAGAGCTTTGCGACGCTAGATGGAGTGAAAAACTCAAAAGCTTGTCGGCTCGCGACAATTCCATCTGGAGTATGGTTAGAGCTTTACAGAAGAAGAAGAATGTTACGCTTCCTTCACTCCGTACACCACAAGGTAACTATGTGCAACTGATCAGGACAAGGCCCAAATCATTGCAGATTCACTGGAAATGCAGTTTGTTACTCCTACCAACGATAAGCCCGAGAGCCATATCATGTCTCAGCGTGTGGAAGAAGGTATTGTCAACTTCGATGAAGTCCCACAGCATTTAACGAAGAACAGCATCAAGGCTGGAGAGGTCGCCACCATCATAAGTAAACTGAAAAAGAAGAAGACTCCAGGAAGAGACAAGGTGAGTAATAACGCCCTTATAAATCTCCCGAAGAACTTTATTAACTATCTCACTAATATTATTAACGTCTGCTGGAAATTTTCTTAATTCCCTGTGGCTTGGAAGCAATCTATTGTGTTGAGTATCCACAAGCAGGGGCAAAATCCTGCGATTCCGGCGAGTTACCGACCTATTAGCCTGCTACCCACGATGTTCAAGGTGTTGGAGAAAACGAATCTCGTCAGATTCCAAGAGCACTGTTTAGCAAATGACCTTTTTCGGGAAGAGCAGTTTGGCTTTCGTACTGCCCACTCTTGTCCGATGCAGATATGGAGGCTCGTTGAAGACCTGAGCACCCCCCTAAACCTCTCCAGGTACTGTGGGGTGGTATTTCTCGATGTCAGTAAAGCTTTTGACCAGGTGTGGCATGAGGGCCTTATCTACAAAATGATCAGAGACGGGTTCCCTGCCGATTTGATTTTGTTGGTGAAATCCTTTCTTAACGGCAGATCCTATCAAGCCAAAGTTGGAGAAAATCTTTCCACACCCCGTGTTGTAAAGGCCGGTGTCCCTCAGGGTTCTGTCCTCGGGCCTGTGCTATTTAATTACTTTGTACATGATTTCCCGAAACCCGATAGTTGTAATCTGTATTTTTATGTGGATGATACTGCCATTATGACATGGGCACACCAGCCGGCTCACGTTATCACTCGGCTGCAGTGCGCCTTGAAGCAGTTCGAAGACTGGTTTAACTGCTGGAAGTTGAACCTTAACGTCGGAAAGTGCAAGGCTTTGTACCTCAATAGGAAGCTCAATCATCCCCCTGATTCTCTTGTTCTGTTCAATAAGAAACTGGACTGGGTGGACAACTACAAGTATCTAGGAGTTGTCATTGACTCAAGACTCTCATGGAACCGGCATATGTCCTATGCTCTGAACAAAGCAAAGAGGGCTAAGTACAGTATCATAGCTCTCATGGGTCGCAATAGCGCCCTCAGCATTGACAACAAGCTACTTCTGTACAAATCGATTATCTGGACCATACTCCTCTATGGCATGCCTGCGTGGGCGACTATCTGTAAAACCAGATGGAGTGAACTACAGTCATTCCAGAATGTTACCCTGAGGACCATGCTCAGCTGGACAGAAGGACGGTGAAAAACCAATCCATCCACATAGATTTAAACATGGCCCATATCGGAAAGTTTATACAGGATCTCCTTTTGATTATGATACAGAAGATGAAGACTCCGACAATAAACTTGTGAATGGAATACTGAAGAACTCATTGAATATGAACTGGCCTCCGAAGTATCGTAAACCAAGGCACGTTTTTGACGTCAATTTTGAAGATATTAGCAACGTCTCTTTCCCGGACTACTGGAAGATGTGATAATCATCTTTCTCCTTGTGTTTTTTTTTATTTCGTTTGTATTTTGTTTCTGACAATCGTCAATCTTATTTTCTTTTTTTTGTATAATATGGAAGACCGCTTGGGTTGGTTAGGCTTCTTGACTATCTCAGTGTATTTCATTTGGAGTTTATTCTGGTTGGATGAGCTTTGTGAAAGCGCTGCTTTCGTCCCATCCTAACAAATGTACACTTCACTGTTCGATTGTCGATTGTCTTGCTGTATATCGATATATATTGATCCAATGCAAGGACAGGACACAGGACCAGCTCTTCAAGGTATCACCTCTACTCTCTTTTCAGGTATCATTTCATTACTCTCTTTTCATGGTGCGTCCTTTTCAGGGTGATATTCACCTTCTGTTACGTCTTATGTGCTGGTCCCTGGCGTTGGAATTAATATTCCCGTAAACCAGTACATCAAGACGCTGATTATCCTTCTGGGTCCCTGGCGTTGGAATTAATTTCCTCGCAAACTTGGCTAAGGACTTTTCATATCATCTATTATTATTCTAATCGTTTACGAGTGGGTCCCTGGTATAGAATGAACTTTCTCGCAAACCTGACTTTTTTTTTTTTAAAGCTAGGTGCGTCCTTCTTAGGACGGCTTGTTTAGCACACACCTAGCTGCGGGGTTACTCCCCGCCCCCCCCCCTGGTTCTATACAATTATATTTTAGGATTATGCTGGCTTCCTCCAAATTAACCACGTTGGAATCAGCTAAAATGCCATTGCTAGTGGCAGATGGTAAAACTGTGTCCTGCGAAAAGGCCTACCGGGATGCTTGCTCGGATGCTAGGTTTGCTGCTTTTGACCTAGTGTTCAACGAAATGTTAGAAGCTCTTCGGGATGAAATAAATGCTAAGTAGAGGGCACTAGAAGAAAAAGTCGAATCCCTACATAAACGTTTTGAAGAGAAGTTCGAAGGTATCAACAAGGAAATGAAGGACTCTCGTAGAGATGTCATTGAAAACATAAGTGAACTGAAGGAAGCCTTTGGGAAATGCTCCGGGACTCCGAAGGCAGGTAACTCCAAGGAAGATACACTTGTTGATAACAGCAAGGTAAGTAATGTTTTTAATAATATTGCCTGTGCTAAAAGTTTAGAGTCCATGGATATAATTGAAAATAGTGACTGCTCGACAAACGGTGGCTATAAGAGAAGTCACTGTGATGGAACTGATGAAGAAGTGGATAACAGTCCCTGGATTGGTGTTGCTAGTAAAAAATTCAGAAAAGGCACGAGGATCGATAACCTAAAGACCGTCTCCAGAGTAAACGAAGAAGTCGTTAGCGCGACTAGAATGAGGAATCCGAAGAATGTACAAGGTCGCTTGATTAATAAAGACCATAGAATCACGAAGAGGTATGTACCGCCAATTATCGTGCGGACTCATGGCGTCGCGTTTAAGACGATTTTAACTGAGCTCGAGAAGCATGTTCCAGTTGAAAAGATCACCGTTCATACGGACAGAGCTGAAACCGTCAAAGTTAAATGTGAAGACGAAGAAACACACAACAGGTTAGTCTCTGGAATTAAGTCTGATAATATTTTAAAAATTCAGCATCATCAACTGAAATCGGAGAAGGTCTTGAAATACGTAATTCGTAATGTGGATGTTACATATGACCTCGATGACTTCCAAGAAGACCTAAAAAGAGCCAACTACTAACCGAAAAAAGTTATTCGATTGAGGAAAGCCAAATGATCCATTGATATGCCGATGGTTTTGGTTTTACTCCAAAACACCGAACACAACCAGTCATTGAAAAACATAACACGTATTGGGCCGCTGGCAGTTTTAGTGGAGGCCTTTCGAGGGAACAAGAAGCCACTACAGTGTTACAACTGCCTGCGCTTCGGACACGTATCCATGGGCTGCACGGAAGATCCTCGTTGTAATAACTGTGCTCAGGATCAAAGGACAAGACCCCGCAAAGTGCAACAGATGTGGTGGACAGCACACATTAAGCTACACGAAATGTCCAAAATACCCCCAGGTTCAAAGGATGTCTAGTTCTAAAGTGACAGCAGGCGAATCCTATGCTGCCGCTGTGTCTTCGCCGGAAGATAAAGTCCTCAACATCAACGACCTACCAGGTATGTATAAACAAATAGGACGTATCTTTCATCTGTTTTCTAATCTAGGCAAAAGTTACCCACAGTTGAGTGGGCTCTTTACGACTAACTAATTTTAGTATGGCTGCACAACGTTATACTGTAATCAACAAAGGTGAACTTCGGTGCGTGATATGGAACACTAGGGGCATTCCCCGAAAGCGTATCGAGTTTCACAACTTTCTGATAAAGCAAGAAATCGACGTTGCTTTCCTCTGTGAAACTCACCTCAAACCAAGCCAAGACTTCAATGTACCTGGCTATTGTGTGTACCGTAACGATCGAATGGCTTCAAATGCTGCAGGATGTGCGTCTGGGGGCGCTGCGATCATCATTAAGAAGGGATTTCAACACCAAAAATTAGTATCCAAATCTTATGCAGGTATGGAATTGGCCTCCATCATTATCAATGACGTCTCCTGTGGTGAAGTGAAGTTCGTGGTGCTCTACAATTCAGCTAAACATTATCTTGACATTTGCGAGCTTGATGAATTCTTTAGTGGTGACACTCCAGTCGTACTAGCTGGTGACCTAAATGCCAAACATCCAAGCTGGAACTCCAGAACGCAGAATTACAATGGCATGATTCTCTATAGGTACATACAGGGTAGAGATGATATCATCGCTGCTGGTCCTGTGGAGGGCACCTACTATTGCGACCACTCCCCTAGTAGTGACGTTTTGTACATCTCGCTCTTGAAGGGTTTCTTCAAACCGTACAATATCTTCACGATTGATGACCTTTCTTCTGACCACAAGCCTGTGGCGTTGAACTTTGACAATGTTGACATAAATTCCCGAGAGGAACTCGTACATCATCAAGACTGGAAGCTCTACAATGTTATTCTTCAGTACTATGGCTACCATCCCGACGTTGCTTACTGTACAGAGGACATCTATCAACTTGTTGATGACATCACCAGATGTATTAACAGTGCCATAGAAGCTAGTAAGTATCCATCAGAGAATAAACCTTCTCATCGAATCCAACTCACTCCTGGAATCCAATGCCTAATTGCTGAAAGAAACAGGACCCGTAGACTATGGCAACACTATCGTGAAGCTTGGCTCAAAACCACGTACAACAGGTTAGTGCGAAGAGTTCAAGAGGAGATAAAAGAGCTTCACGACGCTAGATGGAATGTCAAACTCAAAAGCTTGTCGGCTCGCGACAATTCCATTTGGAGTATGGTCAGAGGTTTACAGAAGAAGAAGAATGTTACGCTTCTTCCACTCCGTACACCTCAAGGTGACTATGTGCAAACTGATCAGGACAAGGCGCAAGTCATTGCAGATTCAATGGAAATGCAGTTTGTTACTCCTACCAACGATAAGCCCGAGAGCCAAATCATGTCTCAGCGTGTGGAAGAAGGTATTGTCAACTTTGATGAAGTCCCACAGCATTTAACGAAGAACAGCATCGAGGCTGGAGAGGTCGCCACCATCATAAGTAAACTGAAAAAGAAGAAGGCTCCAGGAAGAGACAAGATGAGTAATAACGCCCTTGTAAATCTCCCGAAGAACTTTATTGACTATCTCACTAATATCATTAACGTCTGCTGGAAACTTTTTTACTTCCCTGTGGCTTGGAAGCAATCTATTGTGTTGAGTATCCCCAAGCAGGGGTAAAATCCTGCAATTCCGGCGAGTTACCGACCTATTAGCCTGCTATCCATGATGTTCAAAGTGTTGGAGAAAACGATTCTCGTCAGATTCCAAGACCACTGTCTAGCAAATGACCTTTTTCGGGAAGAGTAGTTTGGCTTTTGTGCTGCCCACTCTTGTCCGATGCAGATATGGAGGCTCGTTGAAGACCTGAGCACCCCCCTAACCTCTCCAGGTACTGTGGAGTGGTATTTCTCGATGTCAGTAAAGCTTTTGACCATGTGTGGCATGAGGGCCTTGTCCACAAAATGATCAGTGACGGGTTCCCTGCCGATTTGATTTTCTTGTTGAAATCCTTTTTTGAAGGCAGATCCTATCAAGCCAAAGTTGGAGAAACTCTTTCCACGCCCCGTGATGTAAAGGCTGGTGTCCCTCAGGGTTCTGTTATCGGGCATGTGCTATTTAATTACTTTGTACATGATTTCCCGAAACCCGATAATTGTAATCTGTATTTTTATGCGGATGATACTGCCATTATGACATGGGCACACCAGCCGGCTCACGTTATCACTCGGCTGCAGTGCGCCTTGAAGCAGTTCGAAGACTGGTTTAACTGCTGGAAGTTGAACCTTAACGTCGGAAAGTGCAAGGCTTTGTACCTCAATAGGAAGCTCAATCATCCCCCTGATTCTCTTGTTCTGTTCAATAAGAAACTGGACTGGGTGGACAACTACAAGTATCTGGGAGTTGTCATTGACTGAAGACTCTCCTGGAACCGGCATATGTCCTATGCTCTGAACAAAGGAAATAGGGCTAAGTACAGTATCATAGCTCTCATGGGTCGCAACAGCGCCCT